>DWEJ01000279.1:0-18331 GCA_018245835.1 Mysoria sejanus stolli | reverse complement strand
TCGGCTCAATGATGTTCGCGTCATTTTTTGTACAATGCACATTTAAGTTTTAAGTTTTGAAAATTTCCATTTTTTTCACTGTAACTGTTAACATCATCTTTATACGTATGATATATTATTTTTTACGTAGAAAGTAACGCATAAAATGATGATTATTAAAACGAAAGTTTCATATCACCTTGTCTTATTAGCTGAGCATCAAACTAGCAAGATAAATTGTTGATAATAGATATCATATTCGTTTTCTTTAAATTACCGTATAACGGGGTAATTTATTTACGTGAATTGAAAAATATAGAAAACGTCTAGGGGTTATCTTTAAAGTAGAGGGCGAAATATTTTTTTTCACTACATCTACGTTTAGCTTTTAGTGAATTTATAAAGTGAAAAAATACTTCGTTTGGATTGTAAAGATAGATGCCTCCAGGTGAATGTATTAAGTCATACTACAAGGTACAAGTTTTTCTAACAAAGCCTTTAATTACTCCTGCTACTACCTCGTTTATCGAATGGTTTCAACCCCGAAAACAGATCAAAATATTCTGGATTTGATCCCTGAGACAGGCAGAGAATTATTGGGATTTTTTTGTCAGTAGAAACTCGGAGTCTGAATTTGTGACTTAATATTCCATGTTGAAACGTATAACATGATTGGTGAATCGCTCAAGTTTAGTCACTCGTTTGCTAACCCCTTCAGGAAAAATGTGCGGCAGGTCTTTATGAATAATGATATTTGGCACTCGGTGCACTCTGCCTACTCCGTGAGGGACCTGGCGTGTATATACGTATACATGTATATAGATGAAATTTCAAAGCACGTTATCTAAATCCGCATCATATATTCGTATCAACTGGCTTAGTCCCTCGATTCAGTTAGACGAGGTGAGTAGCTAATCCTTCAACTCGTTACAATCTGGCTTGCAGTCTATCGAGATCCCTGAAATTACTTCTAGGTTCTTTCGAGTAGTTAACATCACTACGAGCGATTGAAAAGATTGAAATATAAAAGTCATACATATATTTTTTTAACGAAATTCAATTGTCACCAGCATATAAAATACTTATTATATAAATTATACACGTATCTATAAACTAATCTGTTAGATGGATGATGATATATGAATTTATTCATATACTATTAATATATAAAAACTTTATAACTGGTAATATTGATCAGATCCAATCCGATCCGTTAACTTTGCACTTCGTTATAATTTACCGATTATAATGAATGTTGACACATACAATACATACGTTATACACAACTATGAACAATAGAAGAGAGGGGCGTAGCTTGTTCGTCGACACTAACCATGTAGCCCACGTAGCATCGGCGTAGAGGTGTATTCGCAGATTTTATTGAAGCTCTACGAATATCTTACAACGACTACAAACCTTTGTTAAAGTTAATTTAAACCATTACTTTTTATTGTAAAACGGTACCGGTATCCTCCACTAGTTAGGGGGAAGTACGGGTGAGGGGATAAAACACTTGCATTGGCACACATTGAGGCATTGGTAGAATTAATTAAATAAGACATTTCAACTGTACTTTTTCGCAGTATTAAAACTCGTCTTTGTTACCTCATTTTTCTTCAGACGATTAATATCTATGCATATATTAGAGATGTAACTAATATCCGCATTCGCGAATATTCGCATATTTTTGTGCATTCGCATTCGCAAAATGTTTGCGAATGTTTTGCGAATGTTTTGCCCATATAAATTTTAGAAAAAAAAATCAAAAAATTAAAATCCATTTATTTCTTATGTTTTTGAATACAACACAAAGAAACAACCTAGTGATGAACCATTTGGTATTATTTATTTATTTACTTAACTTTGAGCAATGAAGCTTAACGATTAAATTTTCATTAGAACATTAACACAAAAAATATATTTAAATATAATTCAAAATTACTAATAACAAAATTGGTTCTAATAGCGAATATCTTACTGTAGTAGAGTACAATATAGTGCAAAGAATTATAAACAAAACGAAAGGGAACGTAAATATATTAGATAATCGGTGTGCATGTATGAAAAGAGTTATGAGTGTGGTGGAGATTTGGCGGGTATGCAAGGATGGAGGTATTAGGCACTCCGTGCTCTCTTCCTACCCCGTAATGGACCTGGCGTGAAGATATGTATGATTATGTATTTATGTATATTATATATATTAGAAACAAATATGTTTTATTTTACAAATAGTCACGTACACGAATCGTTAAACTAATGTTTAAGGTATTGAAAGTAATTTGTTTAAAGTATAATTTGTTGTTTTTTAAATAGTCGACTCATGTACTTTATTTTATATGTAGTAGTACAAACTTTGACAACGATATAATTAGAATTTAATCCAGGTTAGTTACAACGAAGTACTCGGTATGAAAGTTTCCAGACATAACCGGTTTTTCCTATCAATTGAGCTTGCATTTCCGACATCGAATAGAATTGAAACGTGAGAAATTAGATTAGAAACATACGAATTTGAATCTGAGTTCCCAAAAAAAGGAAAATATTCATAGGCAGATTGTTAATCCAGTACAGTGAACAAAATATTATAGCAGCTGGGAAACACAGTCATGGTGCACTAATCGAAGAAGTCGGAGTATATTAACTAAATTTTGAATATTAAATCAAAGATCAATTAAATGTTACTGCTTTTGGCAGTAAAATCTACAAATTAAATAAGAAACGAAAGAATCAAATTTAATTTAATTGACAAAAAATAATCACTATTTTATCTTATATTGTACAGACCCGATTTCAAATAAAAGTATTTGTAAGTGCAACGACAAAATACGAATGTTTTGATATACGAGTACATAACTGAAGTACTGAGTAAATAAAGGTGAACGAACAATTTCGATGTTTCAATCAATCGCTGATCATATAGCAATCCCGTAGACACCCAGGGGACTGGTCTGTCAACTCAATCAAACTAGGCAGCTTGGTCTTTGCGATTGCTCTTCACATTTCTGATTAATATATAAATTCACATTTTAATCCATACTTTAATATTATTAATTCGAAAGTAAGTCTGTCTGTATGTCTGTTACGCTTTCACGCTTAAGCCACTGCACCGATTTTGATAAAATTTTGCACAAACATAGATAAGACGTTGAGAAAGGACATAGGCTACTTTTTACCGCGGGAAAATATTTCATTCGCACGGGAAACAAAGTTAATCGGAAGAAAGCCTAGCGTACACGAAAATGTTGTGTACTACTACGATTGTTAAGGTTACCGAATGTGGCAAAATCAACAAGAACCTAGAGAGTCACGACGTGGCACGTTTAGGTTTATATTATTCTTTAGGTTTAAGCTTATTTTAACAGGTATAATAGAACGTTTTCATAAGTTTATATAGGGTCGCTCATAAATATAGTTGGGTATGTATATAAAGTATGTACACGTAAGTAGGATATTCTGAGCTAGCGTCCGCGTTGGGCCTTTCGTGTCTCACCCCTAGCTCGTCTGCTCATCTTTTTTGTCTAGGTATTTAATTTTTTATAGTCTCCGTGGAGCAGGATAAAAGCTACTTTTCATCTTAGAATTCCCACGAGGTCGGTATTTACGCGGGAAAAACTTTGTGACTCACTGATTTCCACGCGGGCGAAGCCGCGACAACATCTAGTTAAAGTATATTTTCAATGACTTTCTTGTTGGTTGTGTTAGTTGTAAGAACGACTGCCGATCGGGAGGTCTTGCGTTCAAATACCAAGTCGGCTATTGGATTTTTCTAATTAAGATTCTTTCGGAATCTGGAAATGTACACGGTTTATTACAATAGTCTCAACCTATTAAATAGTGGATCGTAAACGTAACTGTTAAAACGTGGGAGTGTACTACACTTCCTCTTCGGAGATTACAAGCGTGATGTAACCAAAACCGCCAAATATTTTGTTTTTTGAAATGTTTCCTTCCAAATTTTTATATTGAAATAAGTTTAATAATAATTGAAGTCGACTTAATAAAACAATTTCGAACACGTTCACTGAACTCGCTAATACCAGACAAGCTAACGTTAAGGATGGACAACGTGGCGCTGTTCGTGTGGCTTAGATCTAGAATACGAGAAACTACATGCTTAATATAAGAAGGGGCTAAAAAAGTACTTAAGACTTTGTAAGCGGCTTGAGTTGGATCGCGAGCCGTTCGATCCGAGCCAGCGATCCCAGGAAAAACGACGCTGTAATGTGGCTGCGGTTTAACTTCGTGGCTACTGAAGAGCGTAAAATGAGGCATAAGACGTCTCCCAACTATAGAGGTGTCATTTTAGAAGGGCACAGAAGTATTATATTCAGTAGTTATCTCGCTCAGATGCTAAGCCTTTTAATTCAGCGGGGTAATGTTGCTAGTGTTTTGGGAACCATGCCTAACAAGGACATTTTAGATGAAGTTTATTTTTTATAAATTGTTTTTATTTATTTATTTTTAATATCAAAATGTTTTTAGTATAATTTTATTATAGAAATAGGAGTTTAATTGAGTACAATAAATTATTAAATACAATATTATATTCAGTATTTCAGTAGAGCAGAAGGTCACTGAAAGGTTATTAAACCAGTTAAAACACCACATACCCCGTGTCCGCTAGAAAATAATACTAACCGGATCCTCTACTGTATGGATGTTATCTATTTATATATATTTGGGAAACATACAATAAAAGTTGTACAGAATACAAAGTTCAGCAAGTTTTCACTAATTACTTATGCATATCTACGTATATAACAATAGATAACACTTCAGTGAGCAGACCAACTCTAAACAACGCTAACATGAAAAAAGACAAAAAAAAACAATTTATAAGGGAAAATAAATAGCAATATCAGGGTTTTTTTAAGTCGGTTTTAAGTTCCTCTTATATTTGCCAATTGGACAATTGAACATACCTATCTATATTATTAAAATTTCGTTGTAGGATGTGCAAGACCTATATCATAACAGGTTTTTCGTGTACTTTCTTTTGCACACAGGAACGTGAAACAATGTCTTAAACCGTGAATTTACTCACGGTTGGTTAAAAGGAATGGTGGATCGATGTAATTGTTCAAGATTTCTTTTAGAGAAATAGTTATTTATTTATTTCTTACGTCTTCCAACGATTGTTACGTTAAATAAGTCTTAAACTAATTATATATGTGAGCAATCTTAATAGATAAATGCATAATCTATTACAGATAAACACCGCGTGCCATTGTATATGTGTACCTAGAACATTCTACCATTATAATATCGTACTACTAAGTTAGTTATACAAAATAATTAAACAATAGAGTAAATTAGCTACAACAAACATATCTAATCGGGAAGCTTTTTAAGCACAAGTGCACGAAACTGATAAAATTTAAGGCACAAAATATCCAAAAACTGCGGTACGTTGTGGGTGAATTCTATAAGGGACCTTATATTTTAAAAGTTTGAGAAGCTGAGGGCAGTCAATATCAGTTAGTTAGTTGTTTCTTCTACGCTATCAAATCTTTATTTATCTGAGTTTTGTACTGCCGATTCCAAACAAAGGAGCCATATTTAAGCACAGATCTAACATATCATCATCACTACGTAGTATAAAACAAAGTAGCTTACCGCCGTCTGTGTTTCTGTACGCTTAGATCTTGAAAATTACGCAACAGATTCTAATGGGATTTTTTAATGGATAGAGTGACTTAAGAGGAAGGTTTATATGTATAATAACATCCATTAAATAGTGGAGAAATACTGTTATTTTTGAGATTTCTAATGTGATGTCGTAAATTATTACATTTTTTCCGCTTACATTGCAAACGCAGGCTGAACCCTACGAGATTTATCAAAGTAATGTATTACAGAATAGTAGACCTATAAAAATACTACAAAAAAGTCAGCGATAGCATGTGTCTACATGTTATGGTTAACTCACAATAACTACTTTTATGTTCCAAATTTCAATTAAATATATTACGTTATTTTTGATGTTTTGTTCTGTTCAATATTAATCCTTATGTAAATAAATACATTTTTTAGCTTTGCCATTTAATATAGACAGAAATGGTCCTTTACACTATATAAATCAAACAAATATTTTAGAAGATATTACAGATATAAAATGATATGCGCTCCATATGACATGTCGAGCTGGTGTCCGCGTCGCGCTCCTTGGTCCTCAACCCTACCTTGCCAGGTCATTTTGTCTAGGTATTTGGTGTTTTACATTTCTTAGTGAAGCAACATAAAGGCTACTTTTATCCTAGAATTCGTAAGTACTTACGCGGGAAAAACTTTGTGACTATACTGATTTCCATGCGGGCGAAGCCGCGCGGGCACAGCTAGTGATTTATATAATAGGGTGAGGGTTGAACTGTTCTTAAAGTCCTTATGTTCTCTTAATATGAAACCAAGCATGCGATACGCCTTCTGAATAATGTAATTTAGATGTTCATTAAATGTTAACTTTCTATCTAATACAATAGTAATGTCTATAAAGAGTAAATCCATAATTGGCTGTATGTATAGTTTTTAAGATAAATGTAAGCGTAAAATAAAGAGAGCTGTGGATTTTGTAAAATAAAATAAATAAATACCGAGGTCTTTTATTTCGGTTACAGACAGAATTGAGAACTTATCTAATCTATGTATCATCAAACTTAATGGGGTTACAGCTTCTAGAGAAGGATATTGAGTTACATTTTTTTGTATTACGATATTAATAGTTGTTTTTACAGAAACTTTCTTACAAGTTTTCTTAAGCCACATTTCAAATCTGAGCAGTCTGATATAGTTTTGAGTCTCTTAAAGATTTTCATATCGTCTGCTTATAAAAGAATATTATTGTGATCAAATATATATAAGTATAATATAATAAATATATATAATGAATATTATTGTGATCAAATATATATATTATTTATAAATATCTATACTAATAATATTAAAGCTGAAGAGTTTGTTTGATTGTTTGAACGCGCTAATCTCAGGGAATATTGGTCCGATTTGTAAAATTCTTTCAGTGTTAGATAGCTCATTTATCGAGGAAGGCTATAAGCGCTAAGATAAAAATAAAAAATAAAAATATTACGAAAACGGCAAAATTCAGAGCTTTCCTTGCGTGCGCTAAGTAAAGCGTGAAAGTTAGTCAAAAATCATGTATTACAAAATTTTTCCCTTCTAAAAGTTCTAAATAAAAGTCCAGGACAGCATATTTCTAGCTTTTAACGTTAACCCTCTATAACCATTTTTATGGTTAACAAAATAGTTCTTAAATAATACATTATTTGTGAATGTGTTTTAATAAACATGATATTAATCCTTATCCAAATGAATAAGTTATTTATCACAGGCACTTATTTTTGAACATAATCGCCCTTCAAAGTATTTCATTTCAATTAATATATAAAGACTAGAACTACCGCGTGGTCGGTATTTACGCGGGAAAAACTTTGTGACACACTGATTTCTACGCGGGCGAAGCCGCGAGCACATCTAGTATTAAATAATAAAGGAGTGAAATCTACTTTACTAAAATCTATTTAGTTACTATAGAAAATTCTCCCTGCTATAAAAATATGTTTCATCACGGACTATTTTTTATTTAAAAAGAAATCCAAGTTTATCATATTTCATCAGTTTCCAGGATTATATTCGGGTCTGGGGAATTATTTCGGTCAAATAGGTCATACTTTAGGAGGTATAAGAGAATTTTGTCGCATCTACCGGTGCTTCTTATCAGTGTGCAGATGATAAAGTGTACAGTTAATGCGCGAAATCAATGAGCGTATTTAAAAAAATATCAAAATATGATCAGCCTTTTAAGTCGTATTTTTAAAAACAATTATTTCAACTGTTTTGTATGACCTTTTTGTTTGAAGGAGGTATTACATATTTAGAAATAGAAGGCGACAGATGCGAAAAGCATTAGCATCCGTTATGTCTGTGCGGTGTCTACACATGTCAGTAATACACAACATTAACATCTCAAAACAGCAGTCTTCCAAAACAAAACGTACGTTTATGAGAGTTTTGCACATAAAATATCATTATGTAACGTTATCTATAATCATTAAATGTAACGTCACACCTGTAATCTCCGAAGATGTAAGCAGAGAAGTGTTGTGTACTCCCACAATTAACCAGTTACGTTTACGTATCATGGCCTATCGGCATAACAACGGGCACAAATTCTGACTCCGAGCCACTAGCAGAAATTTCAAGTTAGAAAAATCCAACAAGGTACACGGAAATCAGACGCAGAGCCTGCCGACTAGCAGGCTCGTTTACAACAACCCGACCAACGAAGCAGTCATAGTCAACGTTTTAATAACAGAAATCGTTAATTATTACACATTAAGTACACTTTGAACTGCCTCGTTGGTCGTGTTGTACGTGTGTCTCTTTATATCAGAGGTGTATCACCTACCTACGATCCCTGCTGAAACCACACCCAAGATATATATAATTAGGTCCATTTATCAGACGTTACATGTCAATATTAGTACATATTTCCGTAATATTCCTTCTAGACGTTTTAAAACGTCTGATGTGTTTTCATACATGGCGCCATAATATCTCGATATAATCATTTAGAAATACCAATATTTATCATTTAGAAATACCAATATTTATCATTTAGAAATACCAATATTTATTAGAAATATTTTATTGGACAATAAATAGATATTGAAATGTAAATTTCGATGATCAATATTTATTATTATTTTCTTTTTCATAAATTATTTAATCTATTCAATTCAAAAAGTATTATTTTTTAAAGTCCTCATTTTTGGTTTTATTGTATGTAGCTCAGTATTTCTTACAATAACCTTAACATTCAAACTTGAAACATAGGAATATGATAAGATATGATAATTATGGTCAAATTTCGACCGTTCGGCAGCTAGTAGAAAATATAAATTAACGTTAAAGTAACTGGTAACGTAAATGTGGGAGTGTACTACATTCCTCTGCCCATCTCTTCGGGGATATGTTTTCGAATTTTATACATAATGCTAGCTATATGGTATTTCCAGCTAAGTATCTTTCTTTTTGTTCACGATGAGAAACGTTCCGGTATCTTGGGAGACACACCAGGTTATGTGCGATTGTAACACGCACTAAAACCCTTTCAGTGGCCTTCCTCAGCGTTAATAGGAGAACCTCGGGTTCTCCAGTGGAACGCACCTAGCGCGGCGTCTCTGCGAGCCCTTCGTTTGGGAGAGACACTATGATTTATCCCACGCCCTCATGTCGTGTCGTGGGTACACTACACGCGACCACGCATACCATTGTCTTACCCGGGTTCACTGACTGAGCGGTTCGAGTTCCCATTCTAGCCATTCGCAATCCTGGAAACTTCCTTTTAGTCCTGGAAACTTATTTCTGGAAAAGTACGCATTATTATTAAGAGAGAGAGTACTGGTGTAAAAATGAGAAAGGGCATGACCGTTCGGACATATTCAGAAAATTGCTGATGAAAGAATAACGAAGAAGATATACAATGCGAATGTTGATGAGCGCAGGTGCCAGGAGAGACCAAGACTCATCTAATTTAAAATAAAGTTAGTTCTAAAAATGAACCTTGAGAGATGCCAAATATTTAAAGGTTTACATCGTAAGTATCGTTTATTTTACTAAACTGTCTTTTAAGTGACGTTACGGTCACCTGTGGTCTTTATATATTTTATTACATATTTATATACATTTTCGATGGAATGGCTTATATACATTTTCAATGGAAGATGCAGGATAAACTATGTGTTTTGTTAAATATAACAAGATAATTAGCCAGTTATAATAATAATAAAATTCATCAATTCATCTCATTATCTTTTTTTGTGACAATATGACCAGTACCTAAGTGAAACAACAGCATTTTCGGCGCACGTATCATGTATAAACCCATACTAATTAGTAGCCAAAATTTAAAAATTAAAAGTTTTACCTTTTAGAACCTGGATGTACAACTGGTTTTTCAATTAGGTACTCGTATATTTGGAAGGCAAACATATGATATAGAAACGTTTTTTATATATTAGTAATGACATTTACTAGTGCAGATAGTCAGGATTTAAGAAGCTTTGGTGATATGCCATCTCAACCTACCACAGCGTCAATACGTACGTAGGTACGTATTGACTAACAATAATTCTTTCAACTTCTAGCTCTCATCAGATTAGATGACGTACCTATGGGAATTATGAAAATTGCTATGTTGTACAACATTTTCAGATAGATTCTTACCTACGTTTCCCAAACAAAAAATCCCTAACATTATTAATTTAAGTTATTTTATAACAGGAGAGACTAGGTAGTGCTGAGGAGGAGGTTGAGGATAATATCGGTGTTAGTTATGTTTCTAAATAGGTTCAGGATTAAGACTGGTGTTATGAAATTGTTAGCTTTTCTATCAAACAACAAAAGTTCTTTGCTTAAATTTAATCAGCTGCACGATATTTATTGTTACGTTTTATCAACAACGAAATTGAATTACTAGTGGCGTACCTAATTATTGAAGACGATTTTTAAGGTCCTTTGGTTTTAAGATTTACTGACATCACGCAGTCATATCTATCTTTATAGCATCCTAATTCGTACTACTTTCATTCTTTCTAAATATATGTTTTGACATTCTGTTTCCTGCTATTATTAATTTTTTCCGTCCTTCGGATGTTTATTTGTGATTTTTCCCTTAGCCTTTTCTTTAAAACATTAAGCTCATCGCATCTCAGTACATTAACTGTGTCGTTGATAAAATCGATTGTGATATCTTGCATTATAGAGGCGGTAATTAATTCACATAGTGTCATAAAGGTTCTATTGTACTGTCTATTAACGATGTTATGCAAAGTGCAGTTATCCTGGAAAACGTTTGACATCTCACTTATTTATTATTCACTCAGTTTGTAGTTTTTAGTACAAAAATTATGTACATGTAGTTTTTAGTACAAAAACAGTCATTATGAGTACTTTGTTTTTACTTTTTGAGAGAATGGTAGATGAAAGATTGACGAAGAAGATATACAATGGGAATATTGATGGACGCAGGTGCCGAGGGAGGCAAAGACTCACCTATCTTGACTGTATAGGCCAAATACTGGTTAATGGCGGAGTCAAAGTTTCCGAAACTGGCGTGCATGTACTCGTATGAAAAGAGTTATGAATATGGAGGAGGAGCGGGAGGTCTGTATGGATAGAGATATTTGGCACTCGGTGCTCTCTGCCTACCCAGTAAGGGTCCTGGAGTAATGATATGTTTGTATGTATGTAAGAGTACTTTATAAATGTGTGTCCCGTGTATTATAGGTACCGTCTTTATTTACTTAGTAATTACAATATACTTGAGGTGCACTAGAAATAAAAAATTGCAAATACTCATAATATACATTTAATGTAAATACACAAATTCAAAACAAACATCAAATATGGAATGTGTGACAACATAGTTTGTGACATAAAAATTCTTACAACTCTACATCTTCATTCTACTCATAAATGTATGTAATGCTAGCCACACACAGCGATTTACTTGCGCAAGTTTGGACTTGGTCAAGTACCTATACTGTAAAGTACTTGAAGATACTTGCGAAAATTTTTCACTAGCACAAGTATTTACAAAAGTTCCCATTTTTTAATCCCAGCTTAGACAAACTTGTGTTTGCACAAGTTAAAAAAACGACCAAAAGTCCTGTAGTTTGCGATATTTAGGAAGCGTACATAAATACTTATACAAACGAGTCGTGTCTGACAAATAAAAATTCTAAACTGCGGACTATGGTCAATGAAATTAATCACATCAACCAAATCGGCATAAATTTTAAATAAGTTCCTTCATTCGTATGCAGATAGTTACGCCGCCCTTTGAGTGCACATTTCAATCCACTAGAATAAATTGATGTACCTGTACGTGTGTTATTCCACCTAGGTCGGTCTCTGTGACGTTTCAGTTCGTGATACAAATAAAGTCAACAAATGCTAAAATATCGTCAATCACAAAACAAACCACCGGGAAGATCCCTTTTACAGAAGTACAAACATAGGTACTTGCAGTCACTGTTACTATCACAGTTGCAATTGTGTCTAAGTCAAGTCCCTAAGCAAGATACCTACTTGTGTGGCTATTATAAAAAATATCATATACAACTACGCAATTCAAATTTAACAATAAAAAAAGAAACAAAAAAGATATCGTTACAACTATTAACGGTAGTTTTCAGTTTGTCCAACTTATTGCCAGTACAATAATAATAATAATAATCAAACAATATATTCAATTGTTATTTCAATAATTATTAACAATGTCACTCAAAATACTGATTCGTGATATATTTTAAGGGCTGGTATATTTTAAGCCATTTGGAGCCCTTGAAACCGCTACTAGGATGTCGAGTTACAAGAGTATTTTCTTTTAATGTCAATGGTAATTTTTCTTTATCATTCGCAACAGATTGTGATGCAATACAATATTAATTTGTTTATACAACAAATAGTGTCAAAGTGACCCGAATCAGTGATAAGTCTATTCCTCATTGCTATTCCTCTAGAGATATTTGTGCGATTTAATTAAAGAAAATACTGTCCACTGTCTGTCGGTTAATCTAAGCGTATTATTAACAATGCGAAGCTCGCTGCTGTCTCCATGCGGAGTGGAAGCCCGCAGCGGAGTCCGAATCGGAGTCGCCTTCCTCACTCACGCCGATTTGTGCTCGGGGCTGTAAGGAAACGAACTGATTAATGTGTGAATTTAAACTAATAGAGAAGGTCCTCAACATACCCCCAATATTTTTTAACGTATAATAAAAATATAACAAAGCAAAGAACTATAAGCCAATCTCATTATTAGGAAAGATTCGTATCGTTAATTTCAGTAATTACAGTTAAAAACTTACTAATAAATTTAAAACTTCTGATATAACGTGCAATGTTCATGTTTAAAGTTGTTACTAATAGTCTTATAAATACACATTATTTTTTTTAAATTTCGAATTAAAATCCTATTCGACAAATTTATTTCGTCTTCCTTTATCAATGCTATTTTTAAATATTTTGATTGACATAATTACATTATTTTAACATTTGTAACGAGTAGACAAAATAATTTTGAATAGAGTATGTTAATAGATGGCGCTGTACCAATATTTTTAAGGGCAACAACACCATATCCTATTTATCATAAAAGATGGTGCTGTACGTATAATTAATTGCAACCCAATGAAACTGGTACTTGCGAGTAAATTTTAATATAACGTTGCTTTTATGCGAAATACAGAAAATACTGATTTCTATATTCATTGAGATAGCCGCAAAGATGATAAAAGCTTTTTATAATTAAAATGAATGATAATAATATATGATAAATGAACTAAGAAATTATGTATTGGTTAGTGATTGCTGTCCCAGAGGCCGGGAGTTCCATCTTATAAATATTTGGGTGATGATCACATGTATTTAATCTATCTCTGGGTATAAAAAGTGTCTATATAAGGATTTGTATGTATATGTCATTTAATCATTTCTCTGGTTACCATAATATTAGTTATCTAGATTATAACTTTGGAATCAGATGATGTTTTTGGTGTTATTGAAACGACTCAGGTCGTTTGTGAGGAATGGAGACATTTTTCGGTGTGTGCTTAGTGAGACGCTTGGTGTAATGTAATAATAATATCGACGGTCCCTACGTACAAAACGACAAGTTAAGAACCAAAGTATACAAAAGAGCGTGAGTGCTTAAGTAAAGTAACGTTTTGAATATAAATTACGCTCTTCTGTAATTCTCGGTTTTTGACATGTCGTTTTGTACGCAGGGACCGTCGATATATCGGGTCCACGTCACCTGGTCGGGAGTGGAGGGCGTGCTGCGGCTGTGCGCGCCCAGGCCGCGCCGGCCGCTCGCGCCGCGCCGCCGCACCTTGCTGCTCATCGGCGGCGGCATCAGTTTGTCTTCCTTCTGTTACAGAAAAACCTCATAGCTTCTTCTTCTTCATCCAGTCGATGGCTGATCGTGAGTGATCAGCTATCGTGGTGAAAGGATTAGTCGCAATGTCCAGGGTGCGCCGGGCAGTGTATGTACTTAATTAAATCTAATTAGACATAGTTGCCGCTCGAGGTGGCTCCTTTTCCGCATAGCTAATCATAGTACACTTACAACTAGCCAGTGATAGCCTAGTGGTTTGAAATTCGACCTTTCACTCAGCGAGACCGGGTTCAAATCTCTGGCGCGCACCTCTTAGAAAAAATGTGCGTTTTAAGTTTAAATATCACTTACTATTCGGTGAAGGAAAACATCGTTACAGAATAGAAACCGGAATGTAATACCGGGCACAGTTAACTATTAGTGTTGATCAACTTATAACTATTACTGGTATATTTGTACATCGGCTGCACTCAGCGGTTACAAAATTTTATTATACGACTATAATTTTACATGACGTAACGCGCTTATGTACACATCGTCAGGTATATTTCCCATGCATACAAACATATTTCACTAAACGTTCAAATGAATTCTACGCTACATACATGTATTGGGTAATAAATGTAAATATTCGGAACATCACCTACTTGTATGTTGTCCGCGGATCCCCAGGACTTGTGCAACTGGTCTCCTTCGTCAGACCGCCTGTCCAGGTCTTTATCCCGAGCGGCCTTGGGCACGTACGCCGAGGACCGGGTCGCTCCGACGCCTAGAAAGTTACTGAACGCCTCCGTGGTCTTCTTCACACGTACGTTCAATGACCCAATGCGCAGAAAGCCTTCTTTTTCTGAAATCACAAAACTCAAACACTAATTATCATATATGTAACGATGTTGTGTTATGACATCTCAATTAAGGCGCTGAATGGAGAAATTTAAATTATGAAAAAATTTAATCTAAATAAAGGCAAAATCCCATAAAAAAACATGCTGGCGCCCTTTGACTGTAATGCATTTTATATTCGAAAGGTCACACACATCTTAGTTTTAAGAGATAACTTATCTATTTTCTCTTAACATCAACAAAACCTAAAACTTATATCGCTCAGAGTGTTAATAATATCAATCAAAACTTTACAGAACAACTAGTATTGACTGGTAATTTGATAAAACTAAATATCACATCCATTTGTAGGTACGCCACGGCTGGAAACTACCACGTAACACCCAATAGAAACAGAAGTTACAAACATTATTAACATTCAACTAAATCATCGGATCATTATGCGACTACATTACTAAAAACTACACCACGTCAATACCCAGAAATGTTAGTGACACACTTCGAGTGAAAAACAATCAATCAGAAAAACTTGTCGTGTTAAAGTGAAGCGAATAGCGCATTGGAAAATATCCGTACACGATATCTATCAGTACTTCATTCGATTCGAAATACGAATTCAAATGCAATATTACACACACATACACAATTCAAGAATACGTTATTTATTTCACACTGACCAAATACAACGAGGTT
Organism: Mysoria sejanus stolli; assembly: GCA_018245835.1. Lineage (NCBI taxonomy): Eukaryota > Metazoa > Arthropoda > Insecta > Lepidoptera > Hesperiidae > Mysarbia > Mysarbia sejanus. The sequence goes on along the minus strand of DWEJ01000279.1, from coordinate 2,901 downwards.
TGATCGTATACGTCATTATCGCATATGCCGTAATAAATTTTAGTTTTACTATTAAAAAATATAACAATTTGTCAAGAAGCACAGACAAAAATCATGTACGGTATATTTTCAATAGCGTATTTTGTCTACAGATTGTTCCCGCCCTACGCCCAAATGTCCGTACTAAAAGGTGCACAAGTACCAACCGAGAACAATCTATATAACAGCACACGTCACCGCTCTTACTTGATTGCGTACTGTACACGTGACCTGATATTCTTATGAATGGCGGCGAAGTGGCCGACCGACGTTTATCGTACGCGTTGGTTTCTGTAAAACATTGTCTCCTAACGTCCATTACACGAGCGCAAACAAGGTGACGCATAAATATATGTAACATCATGCCTACAATCCCTGAAGAGGTTGGATGAGGAGCTTAGCATACTTCCACGTTCCACCTTTACGTTCCACTATGGAATAATAGATGGTTGAGTCTATTGCTACACACTGGACACTTATCCAGACTCCGAGGCAATACTAGAAAAACTATAAACTAAAACTAATAATTATTCAATAGCCGCGACCCGGGAACCGCTCGATCGGCAGTCGCTAATATAATCAAGGACGACCAACGAGGAAGTCATATTAACATATGTAATTTATTCATCTTAATAGATTCACTGGCCTGACGGCAGTTAACCAGACTTCGACAGTCGTGGGTTCGTGTTATGTTATGTGATTGATAGTAGACAGTGTCTATGAAAATGTTTCTATTTTAATATAGAAAAAAACCGTGTATCTCTTAGCTCCATCGATGCTTACTTTGGGATCAGATGGCCGTGTGTGAAGAACTCCGTAGACAATATTATATGCTGCTTAGATAAACGCGTCCTGTTTCTTCTTATAGTTTGCGATAAAAACACCAATTTGTTTTGTATCATTTTGATGGCAATTAGTGTTATAGCGTACTATTAACCATATACGTCATATTGAAGTATATCGTGTAAGATGTACGGTACGTTATCGCTAAATGAATTATATTAATCCTCATTGACATTGATTAATGCATAATTATCGATCAATGCATTTTAATAATCCGTAATTAGGGCTCTTTCATGAATTCATTTATTTTACGTAAACATTAAACACAGCTAATTGGGGTATACCTATCATAAATACGAGTAATATATATGTAAATAAATAAATAAATAAAATAACGTTCATGCATTTATAAATAAACAAAAAATTTACCACTAGCTAGTAACTATGTAATTGGACTTACATTGTTACGAGTGAATTATTTTCATTTTACACTAACTAAAAGTAAAAAAAAAGGTATTAATCATTTAATCACAATTATACTTTGCGCTTAATGAAACCAAAGAAATTCAGACAAAAATCGTAAATAAATTTACAGTAATTAACATTGAATGCGAATTTTGTTTCCAAAATTCTTGCTATGTATATATTCTTTCTTAGGATAGTTATCGTTGTATTCTCCAATAAACTAACAAATTATTGGGAAGTTGACAAACAAAATCGGAAAAGGTCTATGAAACTACCAATGTGACTAAAGTGTGGTATAGAAAGTAATTGGACATTATGTTCGCCTAGTAACAATAAATAAATATAAAATAAAAATATGTAAAGGCGTTTCAAATATCGGTAAATTAGATTCGATCTAATTGAAGACGTGAGAGAGTAACTGTTAATTAAATAGACAGGTAGCCCATGTTAGCACGGCTAAGAGTAACAATTAACATTGTATATAGAAATCTCTTAAGAGTAATTACTGTGGCATTAAGAGGCGCGGCAGGTCTATAAGGATAGAGATATTTGGCACTCCGTGCTCTGTGCCTACCCCGTAAGGGACCTGGCGTGAAGATATGTATTTATGTATGTAGTAATTACTGTGAAAATTTTTCCAAAAAATCTTTAAATTATGAGGTTCGTTTTTCAAAATATACTGGACCGATATTTTTATATTAAATTCAGCAAACGTGAATCGCACAAAAATATAACTTACTGCGATAAGATCCCGGAGACAATGACGTGTCCATGTGTACCAGATACTGCCTAGGTTTCCTTCCTGACCAATCCCGCACGTTTGGATCAGCGTCTGAAAAAGCAATAACAGTAAGCAATAATTAAATATGAATATTTGTAAATATAAAATAGCTACGTTGTAGAATATAAGAATTGACATTGCATGCTCATTTACTTATATATTATAGGTATTTCCTTTTTTCAGGGAAATTTACTTCCATGATTAAAACTGTTTGCACGCCATCTGTTAAAAGCAGGAGCATGAACAGAGATGTAGTAATTTTATTAACTACTAGATGGCGTAACTCGTATACGTACTAGTAACTTGGGTGTACGTACTCGTTACTTATATTCTCTTATATACTCAGAAAATATATACGATACACACACACATACATACACACGATTCACAGTAAGTCAATCCGAGTACGTAACAATGCTTGTAAGTGAAATATAAAGATTAGGTGCCGCTTAACTTAAAAGTTTCTAAGAGAAAGCAAAACATCAAGATGAGTTGTATCATCCAAAGCAACTTAATAGGGTATTCGAAAAATATTGTAGGAGTGGTAAAACTAAGCAGTTCATACGAAGTGATGGAGCACCAAGATAAGTTTAAAAATACAGTTTGGTTAAATATAATTTTAAATACTTGTCCACCCTGTTTTCATATTTTTTACTCTAAGCAAAATTATAAAGTTTATCTGGTAGAAACCAATCATTGAGCGATAATATTTTTGTTATTACAATATTCGTTATTTAATATTTTTTTACGCATTGATTATTTTTATAATAAAATAAACATATCGTCGCAATCGTAGAACAAAGACGGATCTGATATTTTCTAACTTTTCAGGAGTGCACTTTGAAGATTTGTTT
>DWEJ01000278.1:0-18347 GCA_018245835.1 Mysoria sejanus stolli | reverse complement strand
CACTATGGAATAGGTGGTGAGCCTATTGCCATACACCGGGCACATATCCAGACTCCGAGCCACTACTAGAAAATCCAAATTAGAAAATTTTGTATAAATTTGACCAGTTGACTGTATAATAAAGTTTTATTTACAATAAAATATTGATTTACATTTTTTAATATCTCCATGTACGCATCGTCAGTGTCTCAAGTTGAATACAGAATACTGTTGAATTACAAGTGATCTTAACCACGTTCAAACCAAGTCGCTCTAAAGAATATCACGAGAGACGGAGTACGTCTTCACGGTCGGTCCTCTCGACGAGGCGTATTACGTTCAATGAATGTTCGGTCTTTGCAAATATATTTCACTTTTCTTATGATTAATTTAATAGAACTTCTATTTGGTATCAAATAGAATTGAATTTTTATAAAATTTATCGCAATGTAACTTTAACAGTTTGTAATTTCATTATTAACGTTTCCAATTTTCAACAACTGGTAAAGCAATCTGTTTGTTTTTCTGACGGTATGAAAATTTTCAGTCAAGCGCAAATCCATACTGAACAAATTGAGTGATTCCAGACTTCCTTTTTTTAGAGCAAATACTGTATGTTGAGTATGAAACGACATAAAAATTAATCACATTTTCTTTGGAAATTGTATAGATTATTCAGTGAACTCTACACCAAAGTCAACTTTACTATACTCTTATATTAAAGTCTATTTCCCGTGTTTTTATTGTTATACTACATAATCTTATCTTTCGCGAATATTTCTATTATTATTATATATATTAAATATAGAAATATTAAATATAGGAAAACATCATAGACCGACAATCATTGTGTAATTTAATAAACACAGAAGTTTTATGCAACAAAACTTCTTCTTCTTCAAGTTCTTCATTATGGGCATTAAAACACAGCCACATAAATCTGACCATCAACATGATAAAAGAACAGAATCACGATCTTAATACCAGACTAAGTCAAAAAGGTGTAACAGGAGGTACACTTTAAGTTTTTTCCGATATCGGAGAGAGAAGGCAAATAAGTGAAGCCAGTCACCGTAGTGTCACTGCTATAGAGCTTAGATTAGATTTTAGCACTGCCGAGGGCTAGATTGCTTTGAGGGTTATCAGCCACATATTGTCTTCTTATACTAGGAATAATATTAAGTTTTCACGGTCAACTTTTGAACTTTGTCTAACAAAATGGTAGAAAAGTCACCAGGAGCCAGGAGGTGATGACAAGTATTACCAACTCAGTATGACCATTTGCAATAAGGATTTGTTTATTCTTGCTGTTTATTTTTCGGCACTTATTTGCTTTGTATAAAAGTAACATTTTCAGTGCATCTAATCCATTATTGGCAGGTTCATGAACACAATTAGGAAAGAATGCAAAACAGTCTGGAAACGGACGGAAAGGGGACCATTGTTAAATATTTACGAAGGCCTATAGGATCATTTAAAAACTTCCGAAAGACGAATTGGCCAATAACCCGCTGAGCCGCATCTGAATAGGTAAAGTTTGGAGACACCTTTCTCGAATGTGACGTAATATTGATTATATTCACTCCAGTAATCCAAACCTGTACTGACACAATTTTATGAAGCATTTTTATATGGCGTTATACACACAAGCGAAACGATAAGACAAAAACATTAACTAGATTCAGTATTTTTCTCATATTGATGATGTAATGAACCTGCATGCGGCCCGGCGCGTACGGTAAATTATAAACTACTCGTTATACCAATATTTATGTAGGGTCATACATTTATCTAAATCGAAATATTTTACTATTTTTTACCATGTTAATAAATAATAATAATAATAAACGACTAAAAATTATGAAATAATTATATTGTATTATAGAATACTAAATAATAATTAACAAAACTTATAGCTAAATATTTCGATATAGATAAATTAACGGGCGTCCAAAAAACGCAATCTTTCCCTTGCCGGCTTAATATAGTACCTACCTTTCATAAAACCCTGAGCCTTCGTGTACAATGGCCCTTTTGGCTTCATTACCGACCGCTGCTAGCCAGTAAATCGGCTTGATTTGCAAGACAATAAGCCAACACAGTAGGTGAAAATAATTTTATTTAAACTCCCTCTTTGGGATTCTCGGAAGTTTGTTGTGATATTTAGATACTAAATTATATGTTCATCAAAATTCGAGAACACAAAGTAAATATGTATTAAGAAAAATTACGGCAAAACGGATTGAATAAGTAAACACTTGGTTATAATAAATGAACACTATTAATAATCTCGGAGAAACCTGCACGCCTTAAATTTCTGCATTATATTTTGTAGCGTGGGTCAATAAAGCCTTAAAACTTCGTAGTCTGCGAGGAGTCTCGATTCCAACACTAGAACAACATAAGGGTAAGTGACGACGATGATGAACCACGTTGAAAAAAAATTAATCGAATATTGTTTAGTGTTGAAACAATCAATGCTCTGATTTACGTGTACATTGTTTTAATATTGGCAAATCGCCTGATATTTTTTTTTATGTTTAATGCCATAAAAGATTACAGAAGATGAAGCCAAGTTAGTTAATGCGAAATGCACACTTATAAATTAGGAAGTCCCTTATGCGGAATCGTATTATATTAAAAACAGCCCTATAAAGAAATAATGGAAAAAAATCCGACTTAATCTTGCCTAAAGATAAATGTACTCTTTAAATTAAGCACATATATTTGAGACACCCATTCAATTTCATTCGATGATTACTTATTTAACGTATACTAAGTGGTAGTTTAAAATATATACATAATTGATAACCCGTGGACGGGGACTACGATCGCGTTGTCTGAAAAGCGCCTCGACTAATCACATTGGAAAACACATTTAGAGGATGAACGACTTTCACCTATTTTAAACGACCGTCTCAGATTTATGGCGAATACTCCGATGCACAGGGATTTTAATATGAGTCACAAAAACTAATTATCAATTCTATTTATAGGAATTATTAATTCTAGTTATAGGAACTAGTAATTTTAGGTTTATGGTTAGGTTAGAAAGTTTGTTTCTACCTTTTAGCAGTAGTGCTTGCTTTATGTATTCCGATTTGCAGGTCGGGGTAGGCGGACAAGACATACCCCTCAGAGGTGGCCTATGTACAGCAGTGATCTTGAACAAGTTTATGATGTGTGATGCTCCTCTATGTATTTGTTTCTCTGTCTTTGGGTGTTCAATAAAGAATTTTGTTGTATGATGATAAGATAAATTGATGTCTCATCTCAAGGAGACTTCAGATGACAATAAGTAAATAAAAAGAAAGTAATGAACAATTAAAACCACCTTAGAATTCTTTAATAATATAAGTATTTGTTTTACGCCTTGGTGTTCAAATGGGACAAAATAAATATAAAATAAAGAAACGTATGTATGTAAATTGCCATGACTGCCTGGTTTGGAGTCAGATAGCACCGAAGGAAGTTGTCTTAACGTATTAAAATATAGATTAAATTTAACACCTTTATTAATCCATAATACAAGAAGAAGAAAGAAGAACCGCAGCAGGTTTGTAGGGATAGAGATATTTGGGTTTTGGTACTGTCTACACCATACGGGACCTGGTAAGATTGTATTATTATTATATTATTATATTGATTGTATTATTATTATTATTGTATTATTATTATAAAATATATTAAACTATTTCGACAACTGGACAATACCTACAATTTAATTCGTTGCCAGCAAATACAATACAATGTAAACAATGCATTTATAACCAACAGAGATTTTTTGTAAGACTTTTGCAGGAGTTCTGGCAATTATTTAGTATTCTAGTTAAAGTGCTAGCAATTTTGAGCACAGTTTTTGCTCTGGGAGCCAATATGCTGGAACACTAATGAATTTTTTGTAACATACTCACAGTATTGTAACTATTTCCAACATTACGATATATTTGAACGGTCGGTACTTACTCGTCGGTGAAACGAAAATTTTTCATGCCGTCCAGCCATTATGTTCGGCTGGCAAAATTTAATTAACGCGTAATTACTCATTTCATCTCATTTTCATAACCTACTTACCGTCACCATATAATACAACGTTTTCATTTCCACCGAGCACGGAGCAACATTGACGGGATCTTATTCGCAAGATATAATTTACGCTGCATGAATTGGAGACATCTACGAAGCAGCGGCATGATTGCTATTTGGACTTTATATTATATGTACTTATAAATCATAGTACACAAGACTTATTATTATTATTATTACATCATAATTATTATAATACCAGGTACCTTGCGGGATAGGAAGGGATCACCGAGTCCAAATATTTCTATCATAAAAGAGCATACATAAGTGTTTCCTCACCATTTAACACTCTCTTCATGATAAATAAAATAATATTCCATTAATATACTAAAACCCACAAACATTACCTTAAACAACGACGATAACATGTTATTGAATACAAGAAGCAAGTATGCACACTGTTGGTTGGATTTATTCTTATGAAGTTATCGTTGGTCATCGTTGCCAAAATTCCAATGCAATTAAAAAAAAAATACGCTTCATATTGGCATGATTAGAAATGTTTTGTCTCTGGATACTAAACTGGAAAATTTCAATTCAAACTATATCCTTTCATCCATTTTGAATAACGGTTCTTGTCCATTTAAATAGATACAAGATTTGTGCTTCTGCCAGGAACTTCTGTACAGGTGGTTCTGCTGATTTCATGTCTACGTTGACAAACTATTAGAACCCTCATTTCCACGGTCTGTGATATCGCAGACCTCCGCTCCAGCGAACCGCAAACGGGGCTCATAAAGGATTCTTAACAACCAACATTCAAACCTACCGAACTAAAATAGATCACTTCCCAAAAAACATAACATCTAACTGTAAAGTGTATCCTGAATAAAAATTTTGTTTATAATTCGCAATATTGATCACAAAAAAGTATATACTAAAAGAATTTTTATATTAAGAAACAGTTGACAATACACAAAAAACTAAGTTTGTATAAAATAAATAACATTACAAAATTTAACCCTATTTATAATAAAGATACTCGTATCATACATAATTTACTAATATGTATAATGTACATATGTATGTATAATGTACATATGTATGTATAACGTACGTATGTATGTATAATGTATATATGTATAATGTATGTATGTATATATGTATAATGTATGTATGTATAATGTATGTATGTATAATGTATGTATGTATAATGTATGTCTGTATATTGTATGTATGTATAATATGTGTATATACTTAAATTGGCAGTTTAACGCAAAATCAGAAGAACAATTTTTAATTTCGACTATGTACTCGTTTACAGTCACACAGAAATATACTTAAGAAACTCAGAGAAAAGTTTCCCGTCAAGCTGTGGTTCTATTATACCTGTTGCAAAATACATTTTAATTCGTTTATATAATTTTTCCCCATAAGCAAACGGATCAAAAAGTTATTGACTACATAAAAACTTTCACGTGACTTGACGAACTTCAGACAAATTTTATTTAAAAAGTTATTGAACTTAGATATTAAATGGAATAGACACAGAAGGAAAAAGTTTACACTATTTTTTAATTAACTTTGCACTTTTGGTTTATAATTAAATTACAAAAATTCGCTTAAACTAAAATAAACATATTCCTATAAATGTATGTTTATTTTACGTACCTGACCTCGAAATTGCTGAGTTGGCGTCTCTTGTTAATTTAGCCCCTGAACATTGTCATATTTTTTTGGAAAACTTATGAAGTTTTCAAAGAACTTTTCTTTCATATTAAAAGAATCGGATTTATCTATATTAATAAACTTTGAAGCGAATAGTGTTTTTTCTTGAGAACGGCGTTGCAAAGGTAGAATGTATTGTTTATTGATGAACGCGAATGTTTTCGTACAATTGAGGAGAAAATGCGATGCGACGTCCGCCTTGCTTCGCGTCAACGACCGACTGCTTCGAACACGCTGATCGCTTCGGATAACCGCTTGCTCCGCTAGTGACGTGCGCAGTTTTACCGAGCCCTTCAGCCGCCTTGGTGCGTTCTTTAATATCCCCGACGCTTAAGCCGCCATGTCGCCTCAATTCAACTGTACAAAACGTCGATCTTCAAAATCACAATTAAGTAACTGTCATTATTTTTTTAAACTGTCACTTGAATATTATATATAAAAGGGATGCCGCTAATAATTATACTCATAGCCTGCCCTAACTTTAATCAACGTTATAAAGCGCAACTTTCCCGGGCTTAATTAAGTTAACGACATAACATTAATTAAGCATCTCGGGAAACATTATAGCTAATATTACAAACAACAGAACGGACGAACGAAATGTCGAGAATTTATAATATTATTTTAGCCCCTCTCTATGCGTAAGCCAAGCGTAGGGCGCACACCCCGCGCGTCTTTCGGCCTGTGAGCGTCCAACCGCGTTTCTATATATTATATTGTATACCTGTTTATGCATCTCAGATTTTTCGTATATTGATCTGATAAAAAGAAAGCTTAGGGCAGCAGTGAAATTCACAGGTATATTTGAACAAATACTTCGCAAAATTCGCACCAAGTCAAAGATATTTGCATCGTCTATATATTTTTTTCGACTCTTTCATCATTGCACGGTTGGTAACGGGTCTTCTTTAAGATTGAAAGCATTAAGATCATACTCTGCCATGCTGGCCAAGTGCATGTTGGCAGACAATACCCGCACTAGGGATTTTCTTTATAATCTAAGGTATGTAGGTTTGCTCACGATAGTTATGGCAAGTAAAATTTCAGTGTTGTGAAGAGGTCCGCGCAAGGGTTTGAACCCATTTCACAGGAGTTAGAGGCTGTCAAGACTATGTTAATAAGCTTATAGTAATTAGAACTCACTAATATAAAAAAACTGCTTAGTCTTTTATATTAATAAGTTTAATTATATCCAAGACGAGGCGCAAGTAAGAAAAAGTTATCATTATAAAATTAAAGTTAAATAATAATTTTACATACAAAAACCTACAAAATAACGTTGTTTTATACTTGCTCCTAATACTCTTACTAAGAACAGTCGTCACGAATTTGTTATTTGAAATCCAATAAGTGTAAATAATCTTTAATTACGAGTATTATAATGTACAAGTATATTAAAGTTTGATTTAATAATGAGAAAAGCCGGATAAAGAATGTCAATTATCGGAACTTAGTCTTAAATCTGAAGACATTAAACAGTTTAAATTTACAAATGATAATATTAAGTGATAATTTTATAGTAGACTTTCACAGAAAGCTAACATAGGTATATAGTAAATATATTTATTTCTGTTGTGCGTTCTATTTCGTGTGGCGTGCATAAAACAAAAGCTCTTAATTATTATCGACGGGTATATTTACAAGGGGAAGAGTACGTACAGGGTACTGGGGCGTTGGCAAGGGATTGGACGTAGCCGTAACTACCGTCACATCGCAGATGCGGGGAGCGATAAAAGGCCCAGAGGCACTCCTTATCTCTCGCCTTCAGAAAGTGCAATTAGGAGCTTAATATCAGACACAAACCTCACGATAACTACACCCATAATCTCAACTTTCTAATTCATTTAATAATTGTATTTAATAACGGTAGACTATCATACTAAAAATAATTATGAAAGACTTTCGGATCCGCAGTCTATTAATAAACTTAGCGTCTGTAAATAAAAAGTATAACAATAAAGCAGCTTAAACTTAAGATCAAGATTAAGTTTACTTATTACTTCCTGGTTCTCAGAATGTCTAGCGTTATATATTTGAGGTGATATAAAAAGGTTCAATTTCACTGGTAGCGTTAGTTTGTTAACTTGTTAATAAATACGGCGCTCGGGCAGTAGTTTTCGTTTCGTAAAATATTTGTACAGTAAAAACGTTGACGTATGAATCGTGTCGAAATGTTTGCACCTTTGGTAGTTTTGGAGCATGATTTAATTTAATTGGTTATGTTTAATGTGTTAATAAATTACGTCCCGTATAAACACAATATTCAGACAGCGGCGTTACCTACATTGATTATTTAAATGACAGACGTTCATGAAATCGTCTGGAAAATTTGAGGATGTAGCTTCTTTTTATACATTTTTTTATATTAAAATTGACAAACAGGCAAACAGGCCACCTAATGGTATGTGGTCACCATCGCCTATAGACAATTTGCAACATTCAAAGAGTGGCCATCGCTTTGGAAACTTTGCAGGACACCACTTTTTGCGCTTTTCTTGAAAAACCCTATCTTATAGCACTCCGGGAAAGCTTCAGATGAAAGCTCATTCCACATCCTGCACGTACGCGGTTAAATGAGCGCGCAAACCAAATCGTGGAGGACCGCCACAAGTCCAGCTGATGTGGATGAAACTTCAATATTCGACGGGTGGTGTGATGGTGCGAACAGTTCCTAGGAGCACTCACCATTGTAGAGAGCACATTAACTTTACTTTATAATAATGAGTTAGTAAGAAAATGATACAAATTGTAAAAATGATCAATGTTTCAATTCAATGATGAAACGTGGCTTATATTAATCGATGCATTGTTTTAATTATAGTGCAAGGGTTGCCAGGAAACAAGCTTTAATGAGCGCTATATTTGGGTTTTGTACAAATATTTTCAATTAATGCGGAACCCAAAATTCACATGTTACATTCAATATTCGTATAGATACTTCCTAGGTAAAATACATAATCCTTTCTTGAAAAAAATATGCAAATAGAAAAGTCTACAACAATGATAACTAAAAACAAAATTTACAAAGATATCTTCTGTTAGATCTACGTAGCCAAAAGTCCAGCTCAGATGCCAACAGCTTGTGAAATAGAAAGAGGCCATCTAAAAAATTTACAATACGGGTCGACTCTGTAGGCCATCCTTAAAAGTTCCCATTATTTTCAAGCAGTTATCTAAACACAAGAATGTTAACTGTGAGAACAATATCAATCTGACTAAGTGATACGTATACATATGTATCTAAAAAAGATTTTAAACGAACGGCATCATTAAATTACGTTTCTCGATTCTGACAGAGATTGCGGTATTCGACGCCGTTTTTCAAGCGTAAAAAATGCATATGATGTGATAATGAGAATTAATTAAAAAAACGTAACTACACGCCTGTAATCCCTGAAGAGGTAGTCAAAAAAATTCAGAACACTCCCACGTTTCACTCAGTTTTGTAATGTTCGACCCGGGAATCGAACCTGGAACCTCCCGATCGGCAGTCACATTTCCGACCAACACGACCTACGAGGCAGGCAAAAATATAACTTGCTTTTATCATGTCATTTTCATGTCTATGTAAACTAAATACTAAATTTAATCAGATCTATCTTGATGAACCATTTCATACGCTGCTCCGCGGGTTTCCATCAGCTGATTCGTTCTTGAGATATCCGGCACACGGCTGCACTTCACTAATAAAATAAAATCAGAATAGCTTCCTAGAACCTCGAAAAGCTCAGATCTGATGGAAACAACTTTTGAAAACGAAAATAATCTATTTTTTTTATATCTTCACGCCTATAATCCCCGAAGACGTAGGCAGAGGAATGTAGAACATTCCCACGTCTCACGTTTTTACGTCCCACTATGGAATAGGTGGTGAGCCTATTGCCAATCTATTTTTAAAAACAATTTGCCCTATTTTTGGAAGACTTCTTTTCAAAGTGGTAAAAAAACAACTGCAATTCGCTAAGAAATTGTGTTACGAAGATGTGTTAAAGCTTTTTAACAATATGCACGAAACTATTGAGTTTTCTTGTATGTTGCGTTGACCGTGAAGACAATCAATCATAAGTCAGCTGAAAAACATTTTTATAATAAGTCAAATAGCTGCGGTTGAGTGTATAGTCTGATATGGGTCAGAAGTTATATGAATGAGCGCTGAATCATGAACATAACAGAAAATGGCAAGTCATCGAACAGAATGGAAGAAATTTGAGCTTAACGTCATTTTTATGTGACGAAAGTAGAATTTTATTTCTCGTTAAAATGTACATTATTTTCTGACCTTATTTTATATAAAGTAGTGGTATCAATTTATTGATTACACGACGCCCTTTCCTTTCAGCGTCGGTGGAGGTCCGTAAATCACAGAACGTTACTTAACGGCGTCCGTGGCCTTACAGGGCGCGAAACCCTTTACCCCTTAAACACAGAAAAATGTCTTCGATTTACGATTTTTCTCACTATACTACAATACCTAAATTTAATTTAGCTTTCCTGAGTTACGAAGTGATGACATATGAAGGACAGAATATGGAAGTGTGGACAATAAAATAAAGATATTCTATATTGGATGCGAAGAGTTATCCATAAAAGATTGTAAATATAAATAGCTGAGGGGGTGTGTGCTGTTTAAAATGGTAAAATTGTAAATATTATGTACCCAGGATAAATTTTATGCAATATGTTTTTTACTATCAAATAAATACGTCGCATTTTATATTTTTTATTAGTGACTTACTTATATTAGTGACTATATGTAGGTCAGTCTGGCTGTCTAGCCGACCAGCAATGTTCAGTAATGTATTACGGAGAATAATAGAAAAATTTTTTCGTAACAAGGGTGGCTATTAATTGCGCTTACGCCGTTCGATGCGTGCCCTTTCACTAAAGAATTCCACCGACTAGATCACGCGAATGTGGATTTAACGCAAATTATAATTGCCTTATTAAACACATAAACACTTAAATATCCTTTATAGAATATTATATTTATACAATATTAATGCGATATGAATTCAAAACAACTACTATTTCTAATATTTTAAATACAAACGAAAATAACCGTGGCTTTTATGAAATTCTACCCTTTCTTTAAAATAATGACATTAGCGTAGTATTATATATTGTAATGTTAAATAATGCATTTTATAATTTATATTTTCTATCTTGTCTTCTATAACTGTCTTGTTGATTGTGTGTTCATTGCAAGTACGACTGTTGATTGGGAGGTTTTGGTTTCAAATCCCGGGTCGAGCATTTTTAAATTTTAAATGTGACTCGGAGTCATGATACGTGCCCGATGTCGCAGTGGATACTATGGGTACAGTGGGTTCCATAGTGGTGCACGTACTAACTGGTGAAACATAAGTGTGTTCTACATTCCTCTGCCTACCACTTCGAGGATTACGGGATTTTACGATATTTCTTTACATAATTTTTTTTGCAATCCATCTTTCCACTCTTCGTTTCAAAATAAAAATGTGATTTATAGTAACTAGTACTTGCACTTAATATCTAATAATAAAACAATTTGATACTCACAGGTTTTATCTTCTCTCAATCTCTGTTATAAGTAATACTAACAGTAGAAATTAATGGTCACATTTTTTATTTTCACTATATTTTTAATTTCACTTTTTTATTTGAATGTTTGTTATAATTAAGCAGAATTAGTAGATATTAACAGAGTAAGGCTTTTTTGTTTTTGATAATTTATTATTGATGCAAACAATCTCGCATTACGGTATAAGTCACACACGCAAGCACACACGCACACATACAAGTCATCAAATCGCAAGGTACCAACCCATTAGAAAGTGGTTTATTGTGCTCCAACGCTTCCTTTATTAGAGAGATATTCGAGCTTTGTAGTGAGAGACGTCACAAATGATAAAAAAAGCACTTTGATGCGACATAAACGCACAATTCAACCTCGCGAATGAGGTTTTCAGTTCATCTTAAATTTATAGACGAATAAAAGTTATTCAACTCAGCTGTCAGGTTACTAACACTTCACCGTACATTGTTATCTTTTTACAACTAAGTGAACTGCAACGCCTCTTAATGTAGTAATCGTCTATGCTCGGTATGTTAATCATATGTTTTCAAGATTTTGAACATGGGCTACTACGACTACAATGGACAATGAGTTTTAGAACATAATTAGATTGATTTATGTTTTTCAATGTTCTTTTAATTCTACGTGGGTCAGATTTTTTTTTAAATAGCGGCTTATTCAACACAGTATCTATTCAATTTGAACAAGTGGCACGCTTGTGTGTACTTCAGTAATGTATAATTGTATTACGGACCACAAAAGTTAGTATTATTATTAGAACCATATGATTTTTTCATATTTTTATTTAGTTGCCCGCCTCGTTGTTCGTGTTGGTTGCAAGTGCGACTGAAGATCGGGAGGTTCCGGGTTCGATTCCCGGGTCGAAAACTAAAAAAAATTCTAATTTACATTTTCTAGTAGTGGTTCGGAGTCTGAATATGTGCCCGAGGCATGGCAATAGGCTCACCACCTATTCCATAGTAGGACGTAAACGTAACCGGTGAAACGTGGGAGTGTTCTGTATTCCTCTGTCTACCTCTTCGGGGATTACAGGCGTGAAGTTACGTTACGTTTACGTTTACGTTTTTATTTAGTTGCGTAACCTCAACTAGCAATTCGTACAATAGTCAACATAAAAACTGTTTATAAGCTACACATATTCTTATCTAAGTGACAGGCAGCTGTAAAAGATACGTACAATCACTCAGTAATCGTACTCGTATGTATCGATCATGTCTTAAAGCGTGTTCCGAGATTTTTTTCGACTCTTTATCTTTATACGGTTGGATCACAGGTTAAGGCTTTGCAGTCTTCCGAGATAATTTTTATAATTTACATATGTTTCAGTGCATCTATTTTTAAGGTGCTGAAAATACACGAGTTAATTCTAAATAGGAAACGGATCTGTCACAAGAGTCTCGGCAGTGGCGTACGCTGTGCATATCCTTATTTGCTATTCTGAGAGGATATCCTTCGATAAATCGGATGCAGCTCGAAATGACATATACGATTTGATGTCACTTAAGCCGCGGAAATGGAGGCGTTTCGTGCCTCCCAACCATCAGTATTATATACGTTTATCGACTTTGTTTTTTACATTACTATATGAGGGCTACCACGGAACACATGTAATGTTCCATATTTTTGCATGTTTTTGAACAAATCGCATAAGAATACAACCCGGGCGCGAATTAAATTTCACATACAGTTTATATGCCGAAGTTTAGCATAAAAATTGTATTATATTAATAAAATATTCAGTTTCATTTTGCAAATATTCAGTACTAACAATTTAAATGATTAAGTCGTTTAAATTTAGTAGTAATTTAAATATTCAAGAATTTAGTTATCAATACCGATAATTCTTGGTAGTTTTAATCCCAATTATCGCGAACAAAGCGGGTGGTAGTTATTTATTTAATTTACTACTTCATTAATTATTTGTTATAGTATTTAATTCACGTTACTACTCAACAGATTTGTGTATCAATATTTTATGATTTGTTATAATGTAGCGCGTTCATGTTTGGATAGCTTATTATTTATTCCGGTATAATAATGTAAATAAGTTATACCTAATTTTATTTCACTCGCTCACATTTATTTCGTTTGCATATACGTAAGTTAATAATTTTGGCTCAAAAATAAATATTACAGAATGACGTTAAAATTAGCGGCGTTCCGTCCCCCATAATTAATTTGTGGGCTTTACATACGGTAGGCAATCCTCGCTTCCCTACATACATATGTATATTTCCGCAGGCCGAGCCGAGTTCTTTAAAATATCTAACTGCTATATAGATATCGTTCACGTATGACAGAATAGATTTATAGTAGTAGTGTACATTACCCTTCTGCCAACCTCTTTGTGCTCGTGGTTCGTACTCGTGTTTCGTGCTCGTGCTTCGTGTTCATGCTCGTGCTTTGTGCTCGTGCTTTCTGCTCGTGCCTCGTGGGACCTATACGTAACGGGTAAATCCTAGAAGTTTACTGAATTCCTTTGTCTGCCTCTTTAGGTATTACAGGCGTGATGTTTCGCATAATAATAAATTAGCAACACACTTAGCTAGGGCTTTCCAGGGCGTACCTAAGAAGGCAATATATAATCTATGTACATGAGTTGAATAAAATTGAAAGTTTCAGCTCGGTGATTTAAAAAATTATATTTGACACAAACGTCTTTTAGAATGAGACGCAAATATACGATATAAATGAAAAATTTCTGTGGAAATATACTACCACACTTAATATTTTTCTACAACACCGAATACCTATTGCACCTATGAATAACTCATTCATCCCGTGCATTCACAGCTACAGAATAGCTTTGCATTTACTCCTCATTTCACCCCCGCATTTCGAGCTTTTATTATATTCATAATGGACTGGAACGTTAGTTAATAAAATACCATATGAATGCACTCTTGTGCATATTTGGATGTTAGTAATTAAATAGTAATGTGTCCAATTAAAATCTATTTTCATTCCATTTAATACGTTGGATTCCATTTCTTCATAAGAAACTTTCATAACGGTTAGAATGAGACTTGTAGCTGCTCAACATGGATTGAACAGTTCAGACAGTGTTAATACTCGTAAGTAAAAGTTGAATGTGTTTCATTGATGTTTTAAGAGAATCCTTAACAGTTATAGGTTGAAATACATGAATATGAAATATTGATTCTCCTTTGACGGCTGAATTTCCAAACGGACCATAATCGTTGTTGAATGGGCGATCCGACGAAACTAATACGCAACCCATCGACGTAAGCCCCGCTGCTATACACGCTATAATAATCTGTATAATTATCTATTACTGACATTGATATAATTCTCAAATGGTGAATATTTGTATTTAACACTCGATTCCGCTCGAACTTTGTATGCATTGATACATTGAACAATGCCGCGGCTATAAATTATAACTACTTAAATAAAAATCCGTGAGAAATAAAAAGTTCGTGTATGCCGCAAAACAATATTACGAACAAAATTTCGAACAAAACCTTATATAGATAGAGTGACGTTACTTTGTATGAACTATGAATGGAATTCTCCGGACAATAGCATTGGATGCTGTGTATTTGCATGGAAAATCAATCAACGGCCCGCGCGGTGGTGTTTTTTCTATAACGTTAGAATTTTTACTGTGTGATAAAAATATATACGTAACGTAACTTCACGCCTGTAATCACGGAAGAGGTAGGCAGAGGAATGCAGAACATTCCCACGTTTCATCAGTTACGTTTACGACCCACTATGGAATAGGTGGTGAGCCTATTGCCAGGCATCGGGAACATATCCAGACTCCGAACCACTCGAATTTGAATTTAGATTTTCTAGACAATTTTCTAGAATTTTTCTTCGATGTATCAGTTATGTTATATGTCATACCGTGGAATAGGGACCTAGGGGGGGGGATGTATAATTTAGAAGTAATAAAGTTTATTTAATATAATCGTAATCATTTTGCGAATAAAAATAATATTATTACCAGTGGTCAAATGCGGGTCAGACGTCCAGCGCCTTAGAGAACATTGGGCAGACCACTAAGGAGTGCACTTTTCTCAACCTCGCATGTTGCAGCAAGTGATGTTGAATCTAAAAACGTTTATAATTTTGCAAAGAGAAATCATTTGACTGTGTTACAATGGTGACACTTTTGGGTTGTTTTGATCTCATCCTCATTGGCTATAAAGTATTTTGTATAACAAAGATTAACATAATGTATGAACACGCCTGTATGACAGAGCAGTGCAGTACATTACCAGTGGTGAGCCTATTCCCATAAACCGAATCCAATTCCAGAACCCAAAACTCTTAATACGCAGTCGCGCTTGCAACCAATATAACCAATTTGAAATAAAAGGCAGTTTAAAACAAAATCAAGTCGAGGAACAAAATTTATATCTAATACAATGGTTTATGAACAGATGTCATAAGGATTGTTACTTAATCTTTTAGACATCGCATTGATTTAATACTGTCAGTTGAAATGAATACTGGATATTATGCCATGATATACGCGAATACAATGAAGTCGTTAACCACAGACGACAGAACCTCTGAGATATCGTAGTGAGCTAAACCATTCGCGATTAGATGTGGAGGCTTTATAAATAATGGAAAATATAAATCTATACAATACATATAAATTTTTACTAGTAATAAAAACCACCTCAAACAGGTAAACACTTGTTTATTAATTAGTACGAGTATCTACGTTTATAATATTAAGCATTAATTTCATTTAAATATCTCAGTTTGTTACAAAGACACCGAATTTGTTTCTCACTGCTTAAATATAATTTAACAGATCAATATATCTTAGCTGTTAAAAATTGTATTTGCTCTCGTCTCCCTCTACGCCTCTCTACATACGCACAGATAATAATAAATTTAGATTGGAAGAATTGATCGGCTACAATTCTCTATAGAACACAATTTAGTGATATTGAAAAGTAATATAATATTTAAGCTGTCTTACATGCTTTATAAATGAGGCATAAATTAAGGGACGCGAAATGCCCTTTCTCGACGTACCCCACCTGTTACCACCAATACCACCAATTACCACCCAATGTAAGTTGTGTGATACATGCGTATCCTTCACCAGAGAAAAAAAATAGACGTCAGTGTGTATCGACAAATTATATCAAGATGTTTCTTTGCGGAATTGCCAAGATCAGTATCCCTAAAGATGTACAATTTTACTAAAGCCTTAAAACGTGACAACGTTAACAATTCTATTCTCTTATAAAAACCCAGTATCAATGACAGCCGGTTAGCGATAGACAACGGTACAAATGGAAAACGTGGTTTATTTTTCAGCTACAAATTAAAGGCTTTGTAACATTGACATGGAGTGGTGTGTAAACAAGCCTTCAAATGTCAGAGGGATTGATAAACTTTTCACAAACTTCCTTAACGACAAAAGTTAGTTGATTTTCTAAAACACACCTGTACAACGCGATGTATTGTCCTTTTGTTTCATAACTTTGTACACATAGAAAAGTTTACCGGAAACGGGTTGACCCATGAGTTTGTAAAGCTGACAAAATTAAAGCTATTTCTATTGCATTGCCTGAGAGAAATTCGAAAGGACTGGTATAAGATGCAATATATGTTAGTAAACACTATTTGTGTTCTGTATAGTACGAATGCAATTGAACGGAATGAATCAAAATCTTTTACGTTAGGATTCAAACATTTTATTTTTAGACGTGTAGCAGTCGTGTAAATGAATAATATAACCATAAAAATATCAATAACAACACCCATTACTTTAAGGGATGTTCAAGAATTTAAATACATTTAGCACTCAAAATTCTAGGTATCTACAAAGGTATTTTCTAAATTCAAATGATATCAGATATTTACTTATAGCCATATGGGACTATAGTGATTTATATAATAAACGTGATTGATGAAGCTTAAGTCAATGTGTACTTCTTGCCTTTTTCACAACATGCTCGCAATTATTTTAGGTGCTGTGTTTTGGTATTTAAAAACCTATATTATTATTTGATGAGAACATGATCTCGTCCATTTAAAATACAAGTTATGGAGATTTTAAGGAACTTTATTCTGTTTAACTAGACTGCCTCGTTGGTCATGTTGGTTGCAAGTGCGACTGCCGATCAGGAGGTCCCGGGTTTGATTCCAGGGTCGTACACTACAACATTTTGTAATTAGGAAATGTAACCGATGAAACATGGGAGTGTTCCACATTCCTCTGCCTACCTCTTCGTTGATTACAAGCGTGAAATTTCGTTATGTTATTCTGTTAAATTAAACTTCCTCAATGCCCGAGTGTTTGCAAACACAGTTGTTAATGAGGAGGTCTGGATTTGATCCCCGAGTCAGGCAAAGTATCATAGGGTTTTTTAAGTTACATTTCCCAGTAGTAGCACAGAGCCTTGATTATGTGCTACGGATATGGCTTTGGATTCAGCTTCTATTGCATGATAGTACAAATAAAATAATTAGTGAATCGTGGTTATGTACTACACTTATCTGCCTTTTCCTTCGCGAAACACATGAGCGATGTAAAGTATTCTGTTACTTTTGTAAAATAAAAATATATTACTTGCACAAGCACCGGCGAAGTGTTAGAAAAGTGATATTCATCATACAATTTTCGTAGCGGACGGCTATCCAGACGTCTGAGTTGAGCATGAATTCGATATCCGGTACGGAATTTTGTAGAGAGACGTAAGGGTAGCTGTTTAACAATAGAACGGTAATGATTGGAGGTAAAAAAACATACTTCGTAACCTGATTCCGAACACAAAACGCATTATGAAATGCGCTTAGAACTTTTGGCGATGAGGCAATTAGTATGCGATATATTCCCATGTGCCGACCACATTTTACTGTCGTTATCTGCACAATTGTTTCAGTATCACTGCGGGTTTAATGCTTGTATTGGAAATCGTGGTAAATCACGGTTATCGGAAAACGAAAGTATGAAAGCAACCAAAGGTTCACCACCTATTCCATACTCGGACGTAAAAACGTATGCTGTGAGACGTGGGAGTGTTCTGCATCCCTCTGCCTC
>DWEJ01000277.1:0-18353 GCA_018245835.1 Mysoria sejanus stolli | reverse complement strand
GGCGATAGGCTCACCACCTATTCCATAGTGGGACGTAAAAAACGTATGCGGTGAGACGTGGGAGTGTTCTGCATTCCGCTGCCTAACTCTTCGGGGATTACAGGCGTGAAGATAAAAAAAAAACTAAAAAAAAATATTGAATCCAAACCTACAGCAAATAAAAAATAAATGTACTTTGTAGGCTAAAGTCCTATAAGCATTATAGACATACGAGACAATTTTATAATCTACTTTTAAGACAATGAAAGCCAAAAGGAATGTCTATACTAAGCTCCTAACCAACCAACATATTTTTATTCAAACCGCAGAATTCTGGGATGCATGAAAGATGCCTCTTCGAGTGGCGACTATGTCTGATCATCTATGTACATATACTGCCCGGCGCACCCTGAACATTACGACTAATCCTTTGAACACGATGGCTGATGATTCACGATCAGCTACTGATTCGACGAATAAGAAGAAGACCGCAGAATTGTGTGATACAATTAATTATCAGACCTGCTCGTGTCACTCACCTCCGCGCTGGCCTCCGGGATGCGCTCGAGGATGGCGGCGGCCTGCTCCATGAACTTGGCGCGGCGCGGCTCCACCGCCGCCAACTCCGACATGCGGCTCTGAAACAATTCAAACGATTTGTTAAAAACGATATCTCTAAGATTACCACAGACTGGATGGAAAAGGTATAGATGAATTCGAGTAATACACTCCTGGAAAGGGCGCAAACATGACACATAATGGTCCAAACAGTACATAATAACAATTCATTCATTGACTGGGGTGGATTCGATTCCCACCCAGAATAAATATTTGTGTGACGAGCACAGGTAGGTATTTGTTCTGTATGTGGGTGTAATAAAAATATCTATTTAAGTATATATTTATATGTAGTTTATCAGCCGTCTGGTTACCATACCACAAGCTTTCTTGAAGCTTAGTTTGGGATCAGTGTGGCCGTGTGTGGAGATGTAAAAAAAAAATTCATGCAGAACTATCCTCAATAGGTTCAATATAAATTTTTTTTTTTTGCTCGTAGAAATATTCGATTTATGACGACGATGTTGGCAACAGTTTCATAAAGAGAAATCGAGAAGTATATATAATAAAAATTTTCTCCCCTTGATAGCTCTTATTAGGTACATTCAGTGTTGTTATTGCTGTCAGCGTTTTTTGCGAGGAACTGAAGATCAGCTCACAGGCACGCTATTGTCGAAACTCGTCTCCAGCAGTGGACGGAAACAGGCTGATAATAGTGTTGTAAAAAATCTACCACAGTGAAGATGATATTATTGAAAATTCAAATCACAGTTGCGACTCACCATCCTCAGCTTCCTGCTGGCCAAGTTCTCGGGACTAGAATATATCTCCTCCTGCACGTGTGTGAGCCACTGGCACAGCTCGCTGAACTCGGCGATGAGCTGGCTCAGCGACCACTGCCGGTTGAAGCCGGCCGTGGGGTTGAGCAGGCGCGGGCAGCCGAGCAACGCGGACGAATTGTGCAGCGACAATTCGCCGTTTGCTTCCTGAAATATTATCGTCATTTAACGCTGCTGAATTAAGTGCCCACGAACTGCCTCATTATTGCTACACTTGGTGCTCGTGTACAAGATGAACTTTTGGTTTCGCATATTTTTTTATGGTATAAAGTGAAGAGGACAAATCGCGTGAAGCGTCAATAAACATGTGCTGGAACTGACGATGAATATTATCATATTATGATATGTTGAATTGCACTTGAAGTAAATGGAGCAATTGATGCTTCTAAGAAGGCTATCATTAAGAACGTTGGAAATTGTGACTCCTTGTGTTACCACACTTGGCAATAGAAATGTATGGAATCGCTAAATATTTTACAATTTGTAAATTCAAATATTTTTTTAACACGGTTTCAAAAAATTGTGTTTAAGTAAAACTATACAGATAAAACCATGCTTCTCTACACATTCCTTGTCCAGTTACCACAAAGGTTCAACAAGGCGCTTGGCACAGTACTATCAAAATTAAATATTGGTGAAGTTAATACAGAATTAATATTTCAGATCTATCGTATACATAACATTGATATTGAAATGATACCTTATTAAACTATATGATTTATGAATGTTACTTTTTCTAATAAACTCCCCCCAAAACCCTTGCTTTTACGGTGGACACCTTCACAATTGAAGGAAGCGTCGTACCTTGCAAGTGTCGATGATCTGGTTGTCCATGATGTAGTCGTAGTGGTGCTGCAGCAGCGGCCACAGGTCGTCGCCGGCGCTGCCGCCGCTGGCCGCCGAGCCCCAGCTGCGGCGCCACGCCTCGCGACACGGCTCTTTTCTGGAACACCGTGGAAAAACGCCTTACGACACGATACATGTAGCTGAGATGTATTCTAACTATAGTACAGTAAGAACGATAGGCGTACAAGTGCTACGACTCCCGACCATCCTCTGAACATCACTATGTCTAATTATTAAATTTAAACGTATATATAGTTGTATAATATTAAACGCTTATATTTAATACATTGTAGAAAAGAGCATTTTCTTGTTGCACACGTTTCGAAGGGCGATTATTATGTAGTGAGGTCTCAGTTTGTAGACTTGTTTTTTAATTTTGCATAGTGCTATTTCGCACTAAGGTTTGTATTGCTACCGGTAGAGTGTACAAACAAACTATTGGTATTTGAAAGGATAAACTGACTGCCTCGTTGGTCCTGCTAGTTGCAAGTGCCACTGCCGATCGAGAAGTCTTGGACTCAAATCTCGGGTCGGGCACTATTAAGTTTTTAAACTTAGATTTTCTAGTCGTGGGCCGGAGTTTGAAAACGTGCGCGGTGTACATCAATAAATTCACCACCTATTCCATAGTCGAACGTAAAAACCCAACTGGTCAAAAATGGAAATGTACTACATTCCTTGGCCTATTATTTCGGAGATTACAGTCGAGATTTACATCAAAAAAGATAAATATTCAAAGAATGTAACCTTTTCTTGGTGAGGCTGTGGTATGGCCGCTCGAGCTGCTCGCTGACGCCACCAGGCGGCGCTGGCGCACTTCGCAGCGACGACAGCGAGAAGCTGGTTTTCATGGCAGAATTTTCAAAACCTGAAAGTTATAATAACACGTTTGTAGCTATAAAAGTTTTGGGGTAATAAATGTAGATGTATTATTATAGGTATTTAAATGGTAAAGGACGCGAAGATATGTATGTATGTATGTATGTATTTAAATGGTATTCTGGAAATTAAATAGAGAACTTTAAAGAAATGTCTAATAATGAACAGAACAAGTTAGCTTACAAGGATGGAATCTAGTATTCAAAAACTGAAGTAAAAAACACTAACAGCTAAAATAACAACGATCTAAATACTTACTCGTAGTCATGATGAATCGTTTCTTTCGGGAACTTCTAATAAAATCGATTTAGTGTTAAACCAACATTAGCGTTTCCCGCGAGAGTTTGTACTGTCTCGTCTCTTTGTACTTGATCAAGCTATCCGGTTCTGTGCTTCACTCTCCTTGTAATACAGTCTAAATTGCTTCGTTTCTAAAAGAACTACGGCGACTAGATTCGTTAATATTATTAAAGTTATTAGATTACAATAAATATTAGGCGTATCGATCATGTAATCTTGTAAGACTCATGAATATGATGCGTGTGTTAGGTGTTTTGGTGAGACGGTATCGGTGGTCACATTTTGCGTTTTGGGTGTCCCCGCTTCTCTGTTTGTTCCCGGACTATGCGGTTCCTCGGACCGGTCCTGAAAGGAGAGAAAAACAATATCTTATAAAATCTCTTTATAAATTGAATAATCGAAAATGTTTCAATAAACATATATTTGTTTGAATATTACACCAATATGGCATATAATGTGTCTTAAGGAATAAAACCCTACAAAAACGATATGAATAAAACCAACACCATAAACCTACGTGGTGAAATGCGGTTAAGCCTTGAGATTTCGTTCCGGACGTCGAACGCCGTAATTGTCATAAAAGCGTGAAGTTATAATATGTTATCATACCAAGTTTAGTCACGAATGACGATACGGCATTTCATACACAAATCATATCGATCACTATTTTAATAGAGCGACATGGTTGATATGACTGTTTCACTTCGAAACATACAACGCATCTGTTCCGTGTTCGGAAATGATTGATGCGAGTCGCGAGCACACATTACAATCTCTCATCGAACCCGCGAAATATTAGCTTTCTCCGAAACAAGAATCAATTGTTTTCTCCGAACGGCATCAAGACAAGGGCGCGCGGCAGCGGTGGAAAGCCGTCATTGCAGAGTAATTTTCTTTTAGTTTCACACCAATTTGCCGATTTACAAGGCAAATCGTCGAGACACGACCCGCCTGCGCCGGGGGCGGCTCTCGAAGCCCGCGATCGTGTGCTAGCCGCAGAACAGTTGGCCAGGACACTTATCATATTTGTCTACGTCGTTAATAAAACATAAAGTTGTTTACAATGGGCAATAACGCCCCTCCCGGCGGAGAAATCCGGCTCAGATTTCTTTGCCATAAATGTGTGGTGTACTACTACTGCGAGCAAAGTTTTAGCTTTCTAGGTCAGAGAGAAAATAAAGGGCTCGGAAATATAGACGCCTCGATACGTGTCCAAGAAACATGATGTTTTAATAACATTTCGTAGAGTTCCGCTTAACGATCTATAGAACCTTAGGCTTTTGTCTATTTTAAGCACTCCTGCTGCTCACAAGCTTTTTGCTAATTAAGAAAGTTAATGATATGACAACACCTATTTCAATAAGTATTCAAATCCATAGTCCATACATCTATGTAACATATGTACATACATATGCGCAAGTTGTTTTTAGTTTATTTATTAACACTTATGTTGCTGCTAACTGTACGTAATAAATTGTCGAAATTATATATGGCAGCTATGAAAAATCACGAGTAAACTTTACAATTTAAACATTAAAAATCTAGCAACACCAACCAAGAGCATATTCATATTTTCAAAAACATTCCCATTAGTTTATTGACAATTAAAAAATTTCATCCTCCTTTTTAAAATTATTTTACAATACAGTCTTGTACTTATCAATACGATTACAGGGAAGACGTAGTTTTTAATTGAGAAAACCAAGGTTTTTCCCATATAACAATACTAGGCAATGTACTTTAACAATACAGCCATAGTATTACCTGCGATATGTATCGCTGGAATTTAGTAGACAACATTCTATAAATTACGACAATTTGCACTAGGCAAGCGACAGAAAATCGATCCTATTCAATAGATCGATCGCTTAGTGATTACCGAATCGCTATGGGACGGATAAATTGCCAAGCGATCGACTATAATAAATTAGAGTCGTTATATTCTCACTCTAGAATCAGGACGTAGAACGAAAGATGGCATCCGACGACTCAGTGGTACCGGTAGTGGCATATCTAATAATAACGTGAAGAATAAAAAAGCAAATGTTCAACGAAAACAACACGAAACAAAAGTATCCAACGTCCGCAACCCGTGAGCTTGAAGATTGATGACGATAGAATGGAACATAATGACATTATTATAAGAATACAATTATTAATACGTGGAGACGAGCAATCTGTCTACAAAGTTATAAATTATAATTCATTTGAGAGAATTTATTATTGAAAGAAACAGAACATAGTATTCATAAAAACATTAGGCGAACCAATTCTAATGCGTAGATTACCGCAACAAAGGCATTCTAGAGCAGTTTCTCGTCGTTATTCGGTACATGCACGATCACATTTCGATTTGATCCATATTACGGAAAGCATGTTCCGTGTTTAGCGAAACGTTTACTTTCTAATAACCCATGGATCACTTTGAGCGGATCAAATTGACCCCACGAGATATTGTACGACAATATAATCTGTCTACTCCTAGTAACGGTAAGTGCACTTCAAATTTATGGCTCGGATAATGGCGGTACGTGAGCGGCGTCGCGTGGCGAGGCACTGTCGGCTGACAAAAACGACAATAATAATCTTGGAACTGCAATGAAACTTAGCTACTTGTAAATGCAAATGATATTTAGATGACGTAGAAGTATTATGACACAATAATTTCACATATTACGATTAAAGATAATCATCGCACAAGTGTGTTTACTGACCATTCCACTGAACATCACTTAATGGAGGATGGAAGAAAAGCTTAAAGCGATTTAATCTTCGTATCAAAATAACAAAATGTGCACGAGATTTCAACGACAGATAAAGTAGTAGTGAACAAACGAAAACAACTAAAGACATTATTTACAAATAACACTTCAAAGTGATAAATTACTTATTTAATTCCAAGCGTGAAGAAAGTGAATTACGTCCCACAACATTTACAGCGATTACCGTGCGAAACCGCAACACAAACAATGCATAGAACATAGCCGCCCAAACTTTCGCCAAACAAAAAGTTAATAACTATATAATTGCATTGAAAATTAATTTTGAACTTTAGGCCTTGTACGCACTATCCATTTAATAAAGTTAAAAGAATAAAATAGCTACGCTGCATGCCACGCTTGGGAGAAATTATTACTTGCGTACGGACAAATAGAAATAAAAGATGATGCCTAACATGCTGTATTAAGTCACGGAACTAGATAAGAATAAGCAAGCAATACGTAAAATAGTGAATATCAATTTGTTCATGGTTAATTGAGTTCCACCATCAATCATTTTACACCCTAAAAGCGGATATACGGCAGACGAAGAAGAACGTTTCCGTTGACTTTTTGCATTGGTATAGACAATTAACTTATTTTAACATTCAATAAAAATTTGTATTGCTTTTCCTTAATCGTTCGCCAATATTTAATATACAAATTGGTGTTTAATTAACAATTTAAAAACAAGAGAAGCCAAACAGTTTTTTATTATTTTTTGTCTGCTTTCCTACATTTTTCATATGACAGAAGTCAAACAAAAGTTCATTGAACGGAACATCCTTATGTAACTTATCATCTTGATAACAATATATGCACTTTTCGAAAGATATTTAGATAGTAGTGGGAACAAATATTATGAGCTTTTGTGAGTGTCGATAAAACGCCGCAATGAAAGTTCCAAGACTATGAGTCATTTAAGCGAAGGCAAGTGTAATTCAAGGTAACAATATTTTAAAAGATAATAAACTTGTGAGATTTTCCCAAGTTCAAGCTTTTAAACCATTAACAGTTAATAAGCTTAATTATGAATTAAGGAACTATTTTCCATTAAATTCAAATAAACTAATACTGACTAATAGATACTGGTAAAAATCACTTAAATATGTACACATTGAAATATTGAAAGTAAGTTTTACACCAAAATCACGACACAATGCAATAAGCGATCTCATCGCCGTAGTAATCAGTCCTTTTAGACAATCCATCATAGAAGGATAATTAAAAGAAGCAAAGGAGGATACGAATTAGGAAATGAATATTAAGAACGCAAAGAACACAAATAAGAAACACCTGCTAAATATGCTACACACAAGAATATAGATTATACAGAAAGGAAAGCAAAAAGTTACGGCAACTTAAGTATGAAAAAGTAAATCCAAATATTTCGAGGAATCGAACGATTTTAGGCAAAACATTACACAGTAAGTATCAAAAAGGACTTCGAAATGAAGAAGTGTGGATACGAATTCGAAGGGTTTCGCGCAACTGAGAACTTTTCTCAGGTGCGCGAAGACAACAACGATCGTGATTTGGGTGAGGATATTCAAAATTGTAAATGACACGTATAATTTTGACGACCGAATTATAACTTATTATAATAATTCCTAATTGGCTTCAATCATATACATATGTTGAAATGGATCACACACGCGGCAATAGTAATACATCAGACGACGATCTGATCGTGTTTGATTTGTAGGCTCACTTTCTTTACGATAGCTTGTCACTGATAAATGTTAATGAGACGCTCGTTACGTGGATACATATTTTGACCGAGGCTCCCACGGACAATGGCGGAGCGGAACCGGATGGAGACTAAAACATCACGGTTTAATTCAAAAAGACGTTTACTATTACTTTTTGATGGACATTTGAATTCAGATTAATAATTTAAAAATAACATGACCGCCATGTAACAATACGGTGCATTTCTCATCATTGTTTTTTACTTGTTTTACAATAGTCGATTTCTCAAAGAAATTCAAAAATAAAATTATGCACGTCATGATATTTTTTCATGATGAGAGTAGATGGAGAACATCGATTGCCATAAATCTCTATCGTTAGAGGCTTGATCTGTATAGTTAGTGTTAAAATTCTTAGCTCAGTTCTATGTTTATTCTAAACAAGTGTTACGTAATTCACGTGCGCTTCGATAAGACTACGGGAGCTTAGTTACGGGAGTTGTTATTTAATTCAACTGAATTATCTTTGATATAATTTAAAGGACGACAAAAGAGGACTACACTATTTGCGTGGTTCAGACAATTTTAGACCTATCTTTTTTGTCTCTTCTACGCGAAACGTTAAAAAATAATGAAAAAAATAGACAAATACTCAAATATTCAACCAAGCATTATCAACAAAAGATTCCATACCAGTTCTAATTTTTGCCTCACTTAACTTCAAATGTAAACTTTGAACATCATTATTCGGCTGTTGATACCAGAAACATAACACTACACAACAGCATTTCACAGTAAATCCTATCATTATAATGGCACTGTATAAATGTGGGTAAATCGATCTTATCTACAAACCGTTTTGTAGCGCGCGGACAGGGTATCGAGGTCGATCGAACAGGGCCTCTACAATTTTAGCGTTCAAATGTGTAAAAGGTAACTAACGCGAAATTTCGAAGTTCTGGTATGTTGTCACAGAACATATGTAAGTAAGGATCATGTTGATATTCTTTCGTAGTATTTCAAAGCCCTAATAAGACAAAACTATTATTATTACAAATATTTTATTTAAGGTTCGAAAAGTGACCCATTCAATTCTGTACATCGAGATTTAAACTCCAAAAAAAATGTGACATACACTTAAAAGCAACATAATCCGGACCAGAACAAAACAAAGTAACTATAATACATTAAAACAAAACACTACGCCGGCTGCGTGGTAAAACAAATTATTGTAGCAACATTTACAATCGTAACGCTACCAATGCAGGTACGGTTGTCTTGTGCTTGTCACATCAACTGTTGCAAAGGGGCAATCAATCTCGAGGTACACAAACCCGTCAGCCGTCACCGGTCCGTCCTTCCACTACACTAACGATACCGATAATTTGTTCAAATGCCATTTCACATCACGGCGTGAACTGGTCTCTGCGACACCTAATTGCAGGAGTGCTGAAGACAAGGCGATTGCTTAGCGAAGACTGGTTAACTTGACAAATGAGACGCGGGAGACTAAGTGCCAATTGTACGGTAAAACTCTCTGCAGCTCCTCGCCTTGTCTATTACCCGACGATAACTGGACACAGTCACTGCTAGATTCACAGAATGCGTTAGCATCAGGAAGCTCATTATGACATCTTCTATGCAGATGTAAAAACATTGCATGATATTCCTTAAATAATACCTTTTCGATCCTTTCTTCTTCACGTTAACAAAATTTTTACAAATATTTAATATACTATTCTATCAAAAAAATATGTGTGAATTTTTAAACACAAAAAGGAAGGTCCTGTTGACAGAGATTTTTTTTACCGATTTAATTCACTATTGTTAATCTGACAATAACAGAACATTTATAATAAAATGTGTTGGACTAGATAGCAACGCGTTGGAAAATCAA
This sequence comes from Mysoria sejanus stolli, assembly GCA_018245835.1. Taxonomy (NCBI): domain Eukaryota; kingdom Metazoa; phylum Arthropoda; class Insecta; order Lepidoptera; family Hesperiidae; genus Mysarbia; species Mysarbia sejanus. The sequence continues at coordinate 8,605 of DWEJ01000277.1, read as the reverse complement.
TGACTCGCTAGCAAACCGCGATAATAAATATCTGTCAGTAAAACATAATGAAGTGAATATTCAAAGCAAATGTTAAATTATTAAGTATTGATTACCATAGATTTCATACACAAAAGGTTAGAGTATTTCATCTAAAGGTTCCACGGGCTTATGTAAGCCAATCATGATATTCGCATCAACCAATTTGACATTTAATAAACTACCGCTTATGAGAAACATTCACCTTATACTTAAATATATTGGAACTAATAAAAAGAAAATCACTTCAGCGTTAGTACCTCACGAACTTCATTGCATCATCGTGAACACTTGTACGTAGAAGATACGTTTAAAGTTCATTTAGATACTTACACATACATACATGGGATTTATTAATCTATGCTAGGCTTTTGAATACTTCTCTGCTTAGGATTTAAGAACCTCAAAAAAGGTTACTGTAAGTATGTGAAAACAAGCTGATATTAACACTAACAACCAGCTGTCTTGCACTTGTACTTGCTAACGTAATAATAGATAAGCCCACTACAAGTATGAAATATATAAAGTCAATGGAAACAACATTGTGTTGATATTATAACGACATATGTACATCAAGCGTATAGGTATTGAGTGGGTATCTTTTTATAAAATCTATAATTTGAATTTGACTTGAAGTTTTCTTAGTTTTGCTAATGTAAATTCATCACATTTACCATAAACGAATGTGTAAAACTGACAAAGTTGCGAGGTCACCAAGGTTGATGACTATTTTACAGAACACAAATCCACACAACTAGGTTAAACCATAAGTACGTGTGTTAACGTATTTTGAGTTCAGTGCGTGGATATGACCATCGAACAGTACCATTTGTCCGAACAACCTGTTCCTACATTAAGCTACAGAGGCGTAATTACACCGGGATCAAAAAATATCGTGGCAAGACGCCTCCTATTTAGGTATACAGCAGTTCTCAGATCAGAAAATTTGTTTCAAATAGATTAATTTAAATTTTTTTTTATCTTCACGCCTGTAATCCCCGAAGAGTTGGGCAGAGGAATGCAGAACACTCCCACGTCTCACCGCATACCTTTTACGTCCCACTATGGAATAGGTGGTGAGCCTATCGCCATCAATTGGACACATATCCAGACTCCGAACCACTACTAGAATGAAATTTAATTTTTTTTAGATTCTTCTAGAATTTTTCTAGGAAATTTCTAGACATTTTCTAAATCAGAAAATTTCTAAATTAGAAAATTCCTAAAGCAGAAAAATTCATTTGTAGTGTTCGACCCACTAAAATCTATGAGGAATAATATCTCATATTGTTATATGTTGATCGTGTTTGTTTGTCGCTTCTACGTCATAGCATTCTTATCAAGGTGGTTAGTACTATGATTAGTAGTGAGCACTAATACTGACACACCAGGTCCCTCATGGGATAGACAAAGCTCCGAATTGCAAATATCTCTATATACTTGCAGAACTGCCGTACATCTATGCGTTCACGCCGATATAAGAGACTTCGGACGCTGCCATCAGCTAGTAATTACTGCTACTATATGTGTGTGTTTTCTATTTTGAATAATATGAAACGACACTCCGGTTACCTAGACACAAACAAGTAGTGCTCCGTACATAAAGGTGAGGAAGAACAAAGCGTCGCTCCAGAAGGCCGCGGAGTACTTCAGCTGGGGAACTTTATCAATATCTCACGAGAGCCCCTTGTGCTCGCGCTCGGCTAACAAACGGCCCCTCTTATACGACATTGTCGATGCGTACAACTTTATGAATATATTCAATGCTTTTATTCACAGTTCGACAGTAAGAATGTCGAATGAAATTTGAAAGAATGAATTTCGCTTCAACTTTTCACAATTCTCGAACAAGTAATGTGCAATGGTAACGCGGAGCGTGCCTTCGACAAAAAATATGTAAAAATAAAGTTAACAAAATAATAATCATAAATTATGCCTGTAACGAGCATACATTTCAAAAACTCTTATTTCCCATAGATTTTTTTGTTCATTTATATAGTTAGTACAAAGTTTTTTTATACAAATAAAATATTGATCAGCAAAGAATACCTATCGCTGACGCTAAAAATATTAATAACGTGTAGCTCTGGCGCAACGTTAGGATTATCCTTCGAAGCCTACTCAGGCTATTTTTATTCATATTCTTTTGATCCGTTATTCGACACAAAAATAAAATCCCTTCCAGCCTTGTCAATATTTAATAGCAACAAGCGTTTAATGCTTACCGTTCTACAAATAGATTAACGATAAAATGCAAAAAATAAAACTGTAGATACCTTTAAAATTCAATGATCGGAAATATTTTTAATGCAAGACAATCACTATATACGAAGATTGAGGCGTGAAATCTTTAAATCATCATTATCATCATCAATGTCTTCTTATGTCAAAAATATCCAGCAGGTATAGACCTGGGCCAGGCCTATGCGTTAGACCAGATAACTGACCATAAATTCTTCAACGTCTCTAAACTCGCTGTTCGGGTGTACCAACACATCCAAAACAGATACCATGTACAACTTAATTATAATCTGGAATTATGTCAAGTCGAGTATTGATCACGATTCATTGCTTAATACGAGACGACTTCTATAACTAAAGTTCCGTAGTTAACAATGAAAGATACGCTGCAGTCGAATGCTCGGAAATATAAAGATATCAAACAAATGTACGTAGATAGGTACTTATACACACGGATATTTCTGTAAACAGTGTAGTTAACCCATCTTAAAGCTGACCCCACACCTGGCGATTACGGCACAAAGTGCCCACGATTGTGGAGGCACATTCAAGCTCAGAGAACCTGGAATTAAATTTACAGTACAGAGGAAGCAACCAAACGAATTTACATTTGAATACCGAACGACAAGTTGGAAAAAGCATAATGGAGCTCTGGAACTGATGTAAGTGTATTGAAAAACAGGTAATGCTAATTCGACATTGAAATGTATTCAATGTCCATATATGTAATGGGGTTCCAGGGAAATCTATTGGGTGCACGGTGTACATGCACGATCAAAATCAGTAAATAGGAAATATTACACACAAAATGAGCGATTTGGTAATCTGTGATTACGTTAGCATTAACTCATTGGATTTGCGTAGACGCCAACGAAATATTCATTTAGACTAATTGAAGATTAGTGCATATACGATTAATGCACGAGATCTATATTGTTCTATTGTATCATTATTAAAGGGAAAATATTATGCAAAAAAAAACAAAAGTTAAGTAAGGCGACTTAATCTTACTAAGGTTGGCCAAAGAAACTGCCGGCTTACACAGCGCTACTTCATTGCCAAGATTTTGCCTTAATGAGCGCTTGTTAGGGACGGATTGCCAAAAGTTTTCGTCGAAAGGTAGCTACAAGATTGAAGGAGGATACTTTGCGATAACCACGCGAATACATTTCGGGTTTGAGAGTTTTGAAACTTGTTACTAAGCTTGTAAGATATTACAGAATTTTGGTGAAATCTAAGATTTAAATTTACCCAATGGTCAGGGTCTGTTCATATCAACGTTCAGTAATAACTCGCTCATATACCCTTTAAATAGTTTTGTATGAAAAAGAAAAGGAATTATGTATAATAATAACTATTATTCCAATTTCTTCCAAGTAATACTCCACGAATACCAACCACTAAAAATTCATACGTGAACCCATGATTACTTACATGGACTTATGATCTGGGAACGATTATACTTAAACGAGTAGGAAATGTTAACGGCGAAGCGAGGGTGCATACATTACTAGCTCAATCGGAGTTGAAAGCCTGCGTTGTCCAACATAACTAACAAAATCACTCCGCTAAGACATAAAAAGCGAAAATCAATAAAACACCTTGAAACATCTCGAGCACCTCGAACGCTTGGCAGGACTTAAAAGAGGATGTATATTTGTATTGGATTTTTAAAGCCTCCCACTCAACGAGATTACCGCGTAGACAAGCCACAAATTCTTAGCGAAAAGTGGGTACTCCGATATATTAAATTCCGGATGCCTGCTTCGTGTTGGCATGTACGTACTTAGCTTGTATACAGCCAAGAGTCATTACATGGCATTCTGATCAAATTTCAGAATTCGATTTATGTACTTCTTAAGCCGCAATTCTGATGAATTGCGGCTTAAGAAGTGGTGGCTTAAGAAGTGGTCATATATGATAATGGTACCGTTGTACCATTATCATATATGAAGAGAGGTACAATTTGCTTTGTTCGAAAAGGGAGACTGAAGCAAACGAGCTGACAGCCGTCAAAGGTTTTGGCTATCGCCCGTGGACAACTGCATACGAACTCGGCAGAATCGCAGCATAGCCTCGGTTAGATCAGTTAACATTAGTTTTTTCTCTTTCAAAATCACTCTAAAGAACATGATCGTACGCTGCAAAAGTAACGAAGTTTTCCTTAAGGTCTTCTACAATCTCCGCCGCGACCTAACTGCAATCGGCGGGAGCTTATGAGGAAGGACCTCGTATAGGTCCAAAATTAGTCTGGTTATCCCGAAAAAACATACGTGAGTTTAGTCGTCTTAATAATCAATCATGTGTAACACTTTTAACAAAAAAAAAAGAAGTTTTCCTTCTAGTAAATCTCAACACCAAGACTATATATCGGAACTCGCTTAACGGATCCTTCAAAACTCTGAAACGTACAAAATTACATACGTACCCCCCTCCATCCCTTCCCTCTGTTCAATCCCAAAAAGGTTAAAAGCAATAAAACGTACACCGTTCACAGAGCAAATGCAGGGCTGCGTGGCATTCGCAACACGCGGTACAACCTTTATGTGCCTGCCGAAGCACCAAAAACGTTTTTGTAACTTCCGTTGCCTGTACTTGAATATAACTCAGCGTGACAACAAAAGTAAGGTACACCCCAAACTAAACATTAACTGAATATTATAATACAACTTAATTAATAAAGGACAAAACCACACACGGCCTTCTCATTTTAAATAGGCAAAACTTGCAGTATGATATTCATAGGACCGATAAATTACATGTACAAAATTCTGAATGAGTATTTTAATACAGATAATTTTGCATCCTGACGTATAACAAATACTTTGACTAATCACGCAAATATTTGACCATGTCGGGAATAGAATCCACAGCACTCGGCTCAGCAGACAGTTTCACTAACTACCGAAATCTACCGGTCAGCGATGCCACAGATATTGCAATATTCAATATTATGTAACGTTAGAATTTGAGTAAGGTGGCTCTGTTGTGTTGGAATGTTTAATAACTCGGCATACAAACGAGTATATGAGGACTGCTGCACATAAAAGGAATAAGATTTGAGCTCTGGAAGACCAATAGAATTTTGATTTACATCGGTTCGCATCCAACCAAATACACACATGGAAAAACCATAAAACACAAAACAATACGTACATATATACATATGCATATAGATATAAATACATACATATACAAAGATACAAATATGTATGTATGTTCGTTAAATTTTAAATTCTCACATGCTTGACCCCTAGGATCGTCGCCTAGGATGTTTACTCACGAAACCCCCCGGCGCATTATAAGAGTTCCGGGACTAATTACACTGAACGCCACTAAGTATTTGTATTCTTAATTTGAAACGTAATGTTGTCGTGTTAAGCGCTACATTTTCACACGACGTGCCTTTTCATTAGCCGCTTGTGCGGTCGTTCGTGTGAAAGATTTGTCATTATTTCTTCACTTGGAACTTTTTTGAAAGTTGGCAAAAGCAGTGAAATAGTATTCTAGCTATTCAGGCTAACGTTATATTTCAGGCTTCCACTGATGAGGTCGAAGGGTTGGATCTCATCAAGTATTTTTAAATTCTTAATTTTATATGTTTAACATTAATTGTTACTTCCTGTATCCGGAAAAGAAAAAAACGCAACTTTACTTCACGCCCATAATCCCCGAAGAGGTAGGCAAAGGAATGCAGAATACTCACACGTTCCAGCGGTTACGTTTACGTCCCACTATAGAATAGGTGGTGAGCCTATTGCCATACACCGGGTACATACCCACACTCCGAGCCATTGCTAGAAAATCCAGTGCTGCCTAATCCAATAATGATCCCTCAATCATTTGAACCCAGGACCTCCCGATCAGTAGTCGCGCTTGCAACCAACACGACCAAAGAGCTAATTACCCGCAAATCGAATTCCACTCACACAACATTACTATTTATTGTTTTCTATAACAAAGCAAATAGCTGGAAACTATTAACGCGATATGAGAAAACACAATAACACTAAAGTATTTATTGTATTCTAAGAACACTACCATAGTTCGAAAGGCAATACAAAGTAATATTCGATATATATCCGAGGAACGTGATCAAATCATGAAACAATAAGATATCCCGCACGTTACGCCCCCGCAACTCGCTTCTACCCCAGTATGAAATCAATACGAGAGATTTTTATATAAATATTGTACATGAAGAGGATACCTGAGATGAAATCGCGCGCATTAGGGAAACGAGTACTCGTGTGTTTAACTGTGGTCTAAAACAGTTTAATGCTGATGAGGATGGTAATGATGAGGATGATGGTGATGAGGGATGGCGATGATGGGGATAGGAGTGGTGATGATGATGAGAGTTGCGATGATGGGGATAGGAGTGGTGATGATGAGGATGATTGCCATCCTTATCATTATCAATGGATAATGATACAAACACAGAAGTACAATCATTAAAGTTCAATAATAATTACAAATACATTAAATTGTGTCGATAACATTTATCACATCCTTATACTCGCACATAGTGTTTAGTGTAAAAATACACAACCGATTGTCACCATGTTACAATCACAGGGCACAATGTGCCCACTGTACGACGCCACTAATAACCATTTGCGTTTCGCATTTCTCGCGAATTCATTACGAGAGCCGGCGACCCACCGCGCCGCTTGCCTTCATTATCAACAACACCCATTTGAATACGCCAGAACGCGAATGCAAAATTAAGCGTATCGTATACATACATTGTATGCAGATATATATTCCAAATGAGTTTATTCAAATAAAACATGAGCATATTATGCTACGGTGATTCTGGTTATACGATCGTTTCGTTCGAGGCGTCGCGTTGGCTGGCAGGCGGGGACGATAGACGTAACTCGATTTGTGAGTTAACAATATATAATACAAAATATATCTAAGTTATTAGATTTTTTTTATAATATAGAAGTAGCAGACGAGCATGCACTCCACCTGATGGTAAGTAGCTACTGCCGCCCATGGACATTGGTAATGAACCCCAGATCCTACATCAGGTCGAACGCAGATGCGCCTCTACCGCTGAGGACTAAGCTAGAATGCCTCGAGAAAGTATGTCTCCCTTACCACGCCCTTCAAACCAGAACACAGCAGCGCTTAACACTGCTGTTATAAGGCAGAAATAGAAATTTATATTATATATATTCTAGTTTTTCTTCATCTATATAAATAAATTTATGGATCTCTAACTATGTATGCATATCACAGATAAACTATTGAATAAATGTCAATGAAATGTTTTGAATTTATTTCTTAGGTTCTTATCTAAAAAAACTAATGCTGTATATATTTGTGCCATGAATCTTTGATGTTTCGCTCCTCAGCAGATAAAACACACTGTTGATATAATGAAAAACGTTGACGAAGTCGCGAGAATCAGCTAGTATTCCGCCTGTTTATCATTTAAATCGGCGGATGTAACTTAGCCACTTGTTGCTGCTATACTCTACTTGCTGCGGGCGGCGTTAGATGTTTTAAGTTAAAATTATGATTTTCCTTTCAAATATCGCAAATAAAGTTTAAGCATTGTATTGTAACTAACAATGTAACACTACATGGGTGTAATTTAATGTTTTCTGGGATGTCCAGCGTAATGATCACGGGCAAAATCCCCCAGTGAAGGCTATGTCCAGCCACTGCTGCCAGTCCACTGACTGCAATAGTCTTATGATGATCATTTCAAACTAACAAGTATTTTGAAAATTTGCCGTACCTTTTGAAAACATCTGAAAAAGCGATGAGATTATTTAAATGGAACTGGATGTGTTGCAAATCGGCCCATAAGGTTGCAAGCATGCAGAACCCATAAATGATATTAGGGAAGAAATCGTTGTTAATTGAAATTATATAGAGAAATTTAGACACATAGAGAAGGTACACAATATCTCGCTTTTAATCCCCGAAGAGGTAGATAGAGGACACCCACGCACTCCCACGTTTAACAAATTTTATCAAAATGTATCGCCATGACAAAGGAATTGATAATTTTTTAATTATCACATTTGTAACACACCAATGATTTGCCGATTTGTAAAGAAAACAGGTATGAATTATGTGTAGGTATACTCAGTGTAGGTATGTGTGTGTATTGTGTGTATGGTGTGTGTATACTGTGTGTATGTTGTGTGTACTGTGTGTATGTTGTGTGTATATTGTGTGTGCTATGTGAATGTTGTGTGTACTGTGTGTATGGTAAGTGTACTGTATGTACGTTGTGTGTATAATGCGTGTATATTACGTATATGGAAGTTACTATGTAGGCAAGTAACTATGAAGTTACTATATATATTATTGTAGTACTAAT
>DWEJ01000276.1:0-18357 GCA_018245835.1 Mysoria sejanus stolli | reverse complement strand
GGTTACCATACCACAAGCTCTCTTGACGCTTACTTTGGAATCAGGTGGGCGTGTGTGGAGATGTCCCAAGATATTATCAAGATATTATTTTCATCGGTAACAATCTAGGCAAACTACTTTCTCCTCTAATACATTCACTGAAGTCCTTATAAAAAGTAATTTCAGACCGGATCCTCATTCCTTTCGCGCGTAATAAAGTGTTCATGTTTTTTTTCTTTTTCATGTTTTAAATATAATGATGAGTACAAAAATATAAAGGAGAACAGTAAAGTCGTTGATAATATTACATGTAGCAGTCAGTACACTTACAACATCAGTCTGATGGATCTTAAATTGATATTAATGCCGTTCCACAGTCTGATGTTGCCAAATTAAATTATGACTTCAACTGGCTGATGTGAAATCGTTGCATTTGCGAGCTGGGTGTGTTAATTGGATAAATTAATGCTTTCAGAACGTACGAGAGGACTAATTGTAATTTATCGATTTTGTTGCGTGCGACATGTTCGTGAGGTATCTACTCGTTTTACTATAATTTTGGTTTATCAGCCAGCCCTTTGTTTATTTGTTATTATGTTTGTTCATTTGCATTCGCTATCAGCCAATCCTATCAGTTGTGAAGCAATTCTGTTGGTGCGACAAATACGAAGAATCCATAAGAACATTATATCCTTAAAAAATTACATGAATAAAATACGTCGCTGTATATTAAAACAAATGCAAATTCCCTACATACTGTAAATGCACTGATTGGATTAATGATGAATCACACAATATGTTATTTAAATCCGACAGTAATATGATGGTGACATAAAATTATTAAATCAGTTGGTACGTGACAGAACTAAAGATTACCTTGTTCCTCAAATAATGTAGAATAGGTTTGGATATGTACATAAATGCATCAAAATTTGCTATTATTATTTTACATTAATTACCTAATATTACGAAGCGGACGGCAGATGAGTGTACTACAATCCGTCATTCCATAAGTTACATTAACTTTCCACTGGAATACTAGCGAGCGTATTTCTTTCCGCCGGGCTCATATCCAGATTGAGTTACAACTGAGAAAAATTATTTCCAAATTTTCCAAGAATATTCAATCAGCAGCCACGCCAGCAACCATACAAGAAAGGCCGTTGCAATTTTATAAAAATAATACGATTTGTGACAATAAAACTGGGCATAACAGTTGTATATACAGAGGGAAAATATCGAGTTATACAAAAGTATATACATATATTAGTAATAGTTCTTACCTTTACAAATATGTAGTGGTCAGTACGAAGAATGCAGGAATTGAGAAATAATTGAAAGTCAAAATAATTTAGTTTCATGTCGATGCGTATTTATTTTTTGTAACATACAATGATAGTGAACTACATTGTACAGAATAAATTGTATTCGACTATACACACTATGAGATATGCACAAAGGTTGCTTCTCATGCAACTTTTGAAATTTTCAATACAATAAAATACATGTATTCATGGATATTCTTCATTTGAGTTTGATGTAGGTGTAATCATATCGCTTATCACTTTGAAATATATAAAGAAACTGTTAAAAGTGGTCCTCTGACAAGTTTAAAATTTCTTCTTGTTATCATTGAAATTAATTAAAATAATAGAAAATCCATATACAATGTAAGGTCTGAATTTAAAAAAAATTTAAAGATATTTTATTTTCAAAGTTGCATTCGAAGAAAAAGCATATTATGTTTTAGATAATAATAATATTATTTATTTCATCGGTTATCATACATCACTAATAAATTATAGCAACTCAGAAATAAAATATTTTATTTACAATCCATTCATTTAAATTCCTCGATAATAACTCATTAAACTTTCATATAAATAGATTATATAATAATAATGTTCTACTTATTTTATTCGTAGCAATATACATGTTGGGTATAAACAGTTATAATATTTCCTATTTAAACGTTTTGCGAGATAGCCTTCGATACTATTCTACAAATATTAAAACAACGCTGGCACAATATTTAAAATTATATCAGCATGTATTTTTTTCATTTCTCTTGTACTCAGCATGTACTCAGCCCGGTCTAACGTTATAAGCATTTCCTGAAAAACTGTGGTAAGTAGTTCAAAATCGAATATGTTTTTATATTACTGTATACGCTTATAGTATTCATTATCTATTTACAAACGTATTAACACTAGTTATTATCACGTTACACGCTGAAATTAGTGAACATAAAACCATCGGTAACATAAGCCATCGATTTAGTTAGAACACGCTAGAAATAAAAAAAAATATGCATATCAAGCGGTTTATTTGAAGAAGATGGTATAATTCTCATTTCTCAGTTGTGAATCGAATTTGTGGCGACAGTAGTGCCATCTATTTTTCTCACTAGAACTAAATATCCTGCAGATTATCTGTAGATACTATGCATACATGTAATACCGTCGAGACGATAACATGAAAATGCAATCTACATATGAATTGGTAATATTGTTGGAAAATTTGGAGTTATTTATAATTTTAACGCTAAAGAAATATTGCAGTTTACGTCACATATATGTATGTATAAGGGTTTATTAATGGCGGTTTGCGTTTTTCATCGCCAATGTCTGTATAAATATGTATTTAGGCCGTTAAAGTATAAACTTTTTTCTTATACATGTCACAAATTATCGAGAATCAATAAAATTACAGATTCAATAGTAATAATAGATGTTTAATATCATGTTACATTTGAATAGTATGAATTAAAATTGAAGGTTGTCTAACTCGACTAATTAGTCAATGGTATATATTAACTCACAGACAACATAATGACATTATATTTGTATAACTAAGCGCTGAATACATAACGTATTAGGTATAGTTTGAACGCTTGGGTCACTCCAATTATATTTTTTTAAATATCTAATAATGTAATATTATTGTTCTTTCAAGAATCTAATAATAATAAATGATAATATTTTTTTTTCAGAGTACATGAAAATCAATGTTACTATATGGAACTTGGTTTCTGCTTTAACGTATAAAACACGAATTCCATAACGCAAGGAAAGGAAAACAGCTAAAGTTGTTGCAATTGACGTAGAAAACACCATATGGCAAAATAAACTACATAAAATATGTGTTGTTGTTACAATAACAACATACTTGGGTAAGGTCGATTCAAATTATAAGACACAGAAAGCGTATATATATAAAAGTAAGGAGTATTGTTGGAATAGAAATGTTTCCGTTATTTGTATTGGTGACGGGGACTTTTCCTTCGTTGGCGTACCACTTGTTCGCGCGGTCTGGTACTCTGTTGCTCTTCTCATTGTCGTTGCTGAATTCATCGTCGTCGTAAACCTCAGTGCCGTACTCGTCGTCCGATGTCGTCCTTTCCTCATGGTATTGGAACACGTGTCTGTCGTTGCCTGGTATTTCTGATAAAACGATTTTTTTTAGATTACTTATTAATACTGGATAATAATCATCATCATAATCATTTGCAATCAGTACGATTGATATAGGCCTCTCCCCACAAATTAAATTAACTTATTTTGATTTCAATTAATATTGAATTATTATTAATTATTTTTATTTGTTATTAATTTTTGTTGCGTAATTTATTAATGGTTAACTAATTTGTAAATTTTCAGATAGCTATTAAAGATCACATATTCCATATATTATTATATTCTTCATAAACTTATTCTTCATATAACTCATAAATTTGTTTAAACTTCCAAAACTGAACACAAATCACAATGAGAGATTATTGACATCATAGGTTGACTAGAAGTGTTGACAAAAAATGGAAAATTTGAAATATTTATTTTTGCTAACAGTTAAAAGTTTGAAAGACATATTTATACGTCGTTTTAAAGTAAGTTTGAAAGTTAATGAAAAATTGTCTATAATCGTGTGTTAAAATGTTCCTAGCACAATATAACCTCGGATCCCTAGTAACACAAATTTGATAAGTATCGAACGGACTGATGAGTATTTATAAGTTATCATGCCTAGAACAGTTTAAACAAACGTACCATACAGTCTAATCTTGCTTTCGACGTCACCAAGTGAGTTCTTGGCGACGCATATGTAACTCCCCAAGTCTTCCCGGCGAATGTTCTTTATCGTCATTGACATTTCTGCTTCGAACATCGACTTCTGTCTCACCGACATCTCGTGATGCTCGGACGGTATTATTAACTCACCTGTAACATAATTTATTATCTAAAACGTTTGCTTTCAAATCTAATATTAGAATTTCATCTCGCCTCCCCCACCTCCGAAGTTTTATGAAAAATGTAAAAACTTTGCACTCGCACCTAGAGTTTTATATCCGCCTTGATAATTTGTTTTCCCTTATTGCTGATGCTCGGCCAAGTTAATATAATTGCGTGAATTCTTTATTAAGTTTCCAAAAATAGCACATAATGAAATTGATTTTAATATTGTTACCTGTATTACCTGTATAATAAATATAATTGCCAAAATGTCATTTTTAGATTCGTCGTCGATATTGAATATTACTCATTGAAAATTTATTTATTTAATAATAATAATATCTCATAATTTATGTATAGTCTTCTCATTAATAACTAATAAGTTCCAATAACCAGCTATATCAATAATTTAACATACAAATATAATACAATACGACAGACTAATGCGCCAATACAGTACAGCACTACATACAGTACAAATTTACCTGGATCTTTCACCCAATAATTTATCGATTTGGGCGAAGACTCGACGTAGCATTCGAGGGTGACATCCGTGCCAAGTGGCGCCCCCACCAGCTGGTTGGGTACTTGGATCACAGGATGAACTGCCGGGAAATTTCAAACCAATTAATAATAAAAAAAAATTGTTTTTTATCATACTGTCATCAGTGCTTTAAGCTGGAAAACCACGACAGGTAAAGTGTAGATGCGACCTAAGATGTACTTCACATGCTTGAAAAAGCATAATCGTCTATGCTTCTAAGAGTTATGTCAGATTATGTCAGTTACGTCAGAAAACAAATTGTGTTTACATGAAAATTGTAGTGTTTAAATGTGCAAAAACCTGAATTTTTGAAAGATAATAATAACATAATAATGGTGAAACAATACAATTAAAGTTTCCAGAAATTATACGCTGTTCATTACGTTCTTGCGCGTTGTTTGTGTGTTCCAATACAGCTAGATGTGTGTACAGATGAAGAGACTTCTTACCAGAACTACGTAATTCAAGCATGCTGCTATTTAACACTCCGACCGTAAGATTTCAGTTACTAGGTGTGCGCTATTACAGTTAATTATAACATTAGTATTGCTATTGATCATATCATGCGTCTGAGCGGGAAATTATTTCTTTTTCAATTGTCAAAATGCTCAAAACGATCGTAACTCAAATTGAACAAAACACGATCACAGTTGATTTTGCACATTACTTAAAGATGGATCAGCTTAACGAATAAGTAGAAATACGTTTTACTTATATGTTACATTAGTATGTATATAAAAATATCACCTTATAAAACACAGCGTTTGTGCAAAATTTAATAATATCTCCCAGAAACATATTACACATATTACATTCGGTACTAAGACTGTAGTAATATAAGACCAGTAAGTTTCAACACATATTTATGTCTAAGTGACCCTAGTGTGTACGTACATTAAGGTGAGTTACGAGCGTGTAGAATTATGCTATGACGTGGAGTTGTGAGTATCTATTAATTTTTCCTTTTAGTACTTTGGTGTTATATTAAAATTTGATATTTCTTAAGACTGGTTCATTTTGGTCATGAAAGATAATAAGAGAAACTTAATAGTGGTGTTTAAAATATGACAATGTTATTAAAGTATTAAATTTAATTGAATTTATGTATACCAAATTTATCACTATTAATTTGTTTACAATTAGCTTTGTAAATGATTACATCTTCTAAAACTTTTCGAGTCAGCTCAAATGAAATTCATGAAAATGAAACCCATGAATTATTTTAATTATACTTTGTTAAAACAACGATCGGATAGATGGTCTTTTTGTAATTACAAGTTTATATAGACTTTTAATATACGTACATATCTTCACGCCAGGTACCTTACGGTGTAGGCAGAGGGCATCGATAACTTTATCTTTATCCTTACAGACCTATCTTGGTTTTTCTACATTGATTACTTCATACATGCACGGCGGACTCAGTTTTATTTCTTTAATATATATATAAATTTAATTTACTTTTCTGAAAACTTTCTAGATTGGTAACGATTTGTCAGTTACTTGATTAACATAATTTTTTAATATACGCTTGGCTAGCTTTTGGCATCAATCCCGCCTAATGTTAGTCGCAGATGCATCACAAGATAGATTTAGCAATATTACGTATCGCCCTGTTAATACATATGTAGATTTAAACGTAATATCACGCCTACAAACCCCGAAGAGGTGGACACACACAGAATAATGTAATACGCTGCCGGGTTTCACCAGTTACGTTTACGTCCAATTATGGCATAGATGGTGAGTCTATTGTAGTTTTAAATGACATGTTGTAGTTTTAAATGAAAAATTGTAGTTTTAAATGACAACCCCACTTAGTTTCTTGTTAGTTCTCAGTTGTGGGCGCGGTCCGAACTAACGTAAACTTATCTATCATGACATTTATATGTGATTGCAAATACTATATAAATATATGTAAATGATTTTTAACTTTGACTTTAGCCTAGTGCTTTGAAATTCATCCTCTCACTCCGGAGGCCAGAATTCAAGACTATGGCTTGAACCCTATTTCTCTGAGAGGAGACCCGTGTTTATACAGTGGAATAATAAAAGAACCAGAAAAAACTTGGGCTCAAAGTTAATGAGAACTCCAGAAAAATATGTGCTCGTCATAAGTCGCTTTCACCTTCTCTAAAAATATATTATACCAGTATTAGCGAAAACATGTATGGATAACCTCATGCACCAGTCAACTGCCAATCAAAAACCGTGGGTTAACCCTTCTGATCAACGATCCGTAAACCGGAGTTTTATTTATACGTTTTGTGTTCGTACACACGTCGATCAATCATGCCGGATTTAACTACGTATATACGGAAGAAATTGAGCCTTATTGACATTTGAGAGACGTTACGCGCAAATTTGTTTCGAATCCACCGAAATTAGGTGAAGTTTTGAAATTTCCCGGCGGGTATTTAGCGGGAAACGAGTTTGGGGTGAAACATGTATGTACAGAATTAACATATCTGAGGATTCTTTTGGGGTAGGTACTTTTAAACTTGAGTTGGTTTTATGCTCCGCTTCGAATTAATAAATAAGAAAATTGATATCGTGATTCTTGCTTGTGCGTTTTTTGTCTGATTGCGGAATCGTTTTAGTTTCGATTGGGACATAACTCAGCATTTTCATAAAAAAAAAAACTTGATACCATACTTATTTTCTTGAAAATCGTTCTTGTAAGTTATTTTCATTACCATCTTTAAAATAATTATGAACCCTTTTATAATACCACTGTTAGACATAAATGTTATATAAATTATATTTTAACATTGTATAGTCATTTACGTATTTTCATGAATCTACTTCAAATTTATAGCCCGGAGTATGAATATGTGCCCGGTGTATGGCAACAGGCTCACCACCTATTCTATAGTGGGCCGTAAACGTAACTGCAGGAAGAACCTGGGAGGCTACTAAACTCCTGTGCCGAGTTCTTCAGGGCTTACAGGTATGATGTTATACTTTTTTCATGATTCTCAGATGTAAATTATGTTAAGGAAACTCAAATTCATACAATTTCAATGTAAAATATGGAGTAGGTATTTACTAGCAAAAATTCTGGATGCTTTTGGCTATACTGGCTACTAAAGACCCTGTATTGACTTAGTTAAAACGTTTTACTTGCCCTAATACGCAGTATACTGCAGATAACAATTGAATAACTGTATAACCATAATAGACCTTAACAAGTTCTATCTTACAAGATTGGCGAATTAAATATCTTCGAACAGTATGGAACAAAAACAGCAGTAAAAGAAGAAATCGAGTTTGAAGAACAAAGTCACCGTCCATTCCTATATAGCGAAAGTTCCAAATTGGAAAGGATATTGTAGAGGTATTTTCCTCTATTAAATCACGTTTCTATATTTTTGAGAACTATAAATTCCAGGTGCGACGATCTTGGTGTTATTAAAGACAAAATTAAAGACGTTAAAACAATAAAAACAGTGAACAGAAAACATTTTAAATGTGAAAAAATAAAAATGTTGGTCTATATCGTTGATTTTACAAATGAGTGTACTAACATTTAATTTTGCCATTAATGGAAAAAAAAATGGTAATCAAGAAAAGACCTTCTAGAAAAGTTAATGAATCTAGCTGTATATAATGAGTTACACTTAATTACAAGTATAATTAGACAAGACAAATAATTTAAGCCGTAACGTAAAATAAACGTGAAATACGAGTAAACGAAGAAGTGAGACCAAAAGGTAATTTTAAATTTGGAATTAACATTTGTACAAGTTCCAAATTGAGAGGGCAAACGTGACGTCCTGTGATGTAAATGGAGGTCGCAGATATAAAGTGAATTGTGTAACTTTCACTGTTTTGAGGTTACTGTGGAGCATATCAGAATGCCCGCGGGTTATGTAAATTTTCCGATATATTCGCAGTCTTATATAACATTATATCGAGGAAATATCGAATAAAAGTTTTGTTCTGTTAGCTTTTCGATCAAAAGTATATAACCAAATTATTCAAATCTCGAACACGACCGACAAATATAATATGTTCAGCCACGGACATATTTAAGTGACCGTTTGAAAATACATTTCAAAATCAAATTTCAAAAGATGTTATGTTGAATGCATTAATGTAATCATCATTATTATACCACTGTTGCACAATCGTCGCTTCTCAAAATACGTCACACCACGCTCGAAATCTCCGAAGAGGTTGGCAGACGACTGTAGCCAACCCAACCTTTCACCAGCTACGGTTACACGTTGCGATAAATATTCCATAATAATTATATATTTATCACATTTTTTCTACCCACTAATACTAAACCGTTTGAAATTTGAATGTAGAAAAAGCAATAAACCCCTGCCCATTTCCAATAAATTATACCTTTAGAATTGTAACTACAAAAAGTAACAATGAAATAAAAAATACATACACCAATTAATCTTTTTAGACAAATATCCGTACCAGGTAGCGCACAAGTTTGTATACAAAGCTATCAACGATTGTAATACGAGGACCTACGTAGAAATACATTTCAGGTTATTTTAACAAGTACTACGATTTTGACTGTCCCGTCGTCGGTCGTGCTTATTCAACTGCCTGAATTAACCACTGGCTGAATTACTGTTGTAGTACCACTTTTGTGTTTAACGCCATTACAATGCATTTGTAAAGTATTAGTAAAGTGTTATAACAGTACACTCTCAACTGAATTCGCTATAAATGAGTATATCAAGTTCAATAAAAGAACACATCTGTCGCCAGTCAGCGACAAACTTGTAGTTGAGTGCGAACTTCATTTTATTCCCAACTTCCCGGGAAAACGTTCAACTAAATAGAATCGTCATTCTATTTAGTTCAAGAAAAAAGAATGTACCAACACATTTATGATTTATTTTTCATGTTTATATAATTCCTAAGTATGGCAGTTGAAATATTTACGTAAAAAAGCATTTCGTTGTAACCCTAGTTAAAATATTTAGGTAACAAAGTAATGTGCCAATTTTCAGTAGTAAATATGGCAGCCGATTGATTGGTTAGAACCCATGTCAAAGTTAAATTACAGTTTCAAGTAAAACTCAAAGAATGTACCAGTAGCACAATAGTAACTCCACATTGAACCAATAACCGCGGTGTGTTAAAAATGTAACATCGAAAATGTCGGGGTATTTCTCGATTGAAGTTTTCTGAGCATACACAAAGTTTCGACGAAGCTCGAACTGCCCCAGTAAATATAGAACAACAGTAAGTTTTATTTCAATTGTACGTCACCGAGGTTTCGTGTAATATTCAAATATTATTCGTGACAATAGAAAATAAATATGAAAAATGTAATCCCATCCACTATTGGTGGATTCCGGTTTGAAAATAAGACATTTTCCCGCCTTAAAAGTAACAAAAAAACGTAATATTACGCCTGTGAACCTCGAAGAGGTAGGCAGAGTAGTACACTGCGGTTCAGCAGTTACATTTTTATCCCACTATAGTATGGTGAGGATATCGTCCTACATCGGACACATCCAGACTCCGGGTCGCTATTAGAAACTCTAAATAAGAAGAATCCAATAGTGCCCGATATACCTAAGTAAATAAATGAAACATATCTTACGTATGAAATCTCCTAATAAATATTCACATAATTGTGTTTCCTATCATCACGTCGTCGGTCTGGGTGGCGCTGTCGGGTTTCGCTGTAATTACGTACATTTTTCGATTTAATTACAGCGTTTACAGTTACATTTTCATGAATTATGTACAACTTAAATCGTAACGAATAATGGGCGGCTTTGAAAATTACAAAAATCCCTACCTTTTGCATGTAACTTCATTTGAACGATAATTTGAAAATTCCATATTGAACATTTTGTTATTAAGCATAATTATCATTGCTCAGTTTTGCTGTACATTGTGATGTTTGGAACATCTTCAATGATGCCTTTTTAATATACGTGCCTGACGCCTAATAAACTTAAAATCAATATGTTACTATAAAGTGAAAAGACCAATGAAACTGAAACAAAAAATGCATATCCTTGAATCGTGATATTGTATCAAGGTTTTTGGAGACAGAAAGAAGCAAAGTAAAATATTTAGGGTTACATTATCTTAAAAATTGTTTTTCATAGCTACGAAGACAAAGTAAAACAGCATGTAAATAGATTTAAACAATAAACATTTTGATATAACAGTTCATTAGACCTAGAGCGATAATCTATTTTTAACGTCAACGCCGGTGACATTCGACCTAGTTAAATATGAGGTTCTATTTATGTAGGTACTGTTATTGTATATACGAGTACACTTTATTTCGTTCAAATAATTTAAAAATATTTTACTATTGATAAAATAAGCACATCAAATAATAAGAAATTATAATTTCCATCAAACAATTCCTCTCGGTATAATATATAACTTTTTTGACCCGGCACGCTCATTTAGTTGTCACCCGTGTCAGATAATATCCACCCCTAAAAGTGGGTATAACTTCTGTTTCATTCCATATTTTTCATGACACTCAAACAATCTTGACAATTTATTATTAAAGAAGTCGAGATTTTATTGTGAAAAAGTTGTTTATGAAGAAATCTTTGAATAAACTTTCTTAGACCCGGCATCCTCATTTAGGTATCACCCGTGTCGACCCGAGTGACACCCGCTCCAATAAAGTATAGAACAAGTTCGAAATTGAAAAAGAAATCCCGCGCCACATGCAAATACCGGCTACAATATTACAAAACTCCTCGACACTTGGTTTGAACGAAGTTCTTATGGATTAACTGTGCAAGTTTCTCAAAATTTTTCTCCACTTGCAAATATAAGTTGGAAACTATGAGAATACAGAGTTGTGTGCGGTAAAAGTTACGAACATCGACATTGTTTAGGATTTAGGAAAGCTTTTTCAGTTTCCTCTCGTAGTTTTGTTTCGAAAGTGCGGTGGTTTAAACTTTTGTTTATATTAAAACTCACACATGACATTTGTTTCAGCTCAAATATTTTGTGTTTGGTGTATACATAGTAAAACTAGGGAATACTGAAGTTAGGTTTAGGGTTTACTACATGTTTATTTATAACTCGTAATTTGGGTAACATTAGACTATACGTAAACAAGGAGAAGAATTCTCAATTATATTTTATTAAACTGATGTAAAATGAAAAAAAAACCTGTAAACCTTACAGGCAGAGGAATGTAGTACATTCTCACGTTTCACCAGTTGCGTTTTCGTACAATTATGGTATAGATGCTGAGCCTATTGCCATACACTAGAATATTTAAATGAAAAAAAATTCAGTAGTATCTGACCTCGATTTTGAACCCGATAGGCAGTCGCTCTTACGCCTAACACGACCAACGAGGTAGATAATAATAATAATGACACAAAAAATACTAAGCTCACTGCATATCGTATTGTGTAACAATTTTCACCAAGCTCCAGTTTCAGTTAAATTAATTGTGTTGATATTTCATTACACTTGCCTAATAACCGGGACAGCAGGAGCCCTGATAAATGAGACGCCATTACATGGGGAGTACTTAGA
Source organism: Mysoria sejanus stolli (assembly GCA_018245835.1). Classification (NCBI taxonomy): domain Eukaryota; kingdom Metazoa; phylum Arthropoda; class Insecta; order Lepidoptera; family Hesperiidae; genus Mysarbia; species Mysarbia sejanus. The sequence goes on along the minus strand of DWEJ01000276.1, from coordinate 6,099 downwards.
TAATTACGAAATCATTTTTTCATTTTTCATCACTGCCGTTTCTAGCGGACCGTGTAATTTCGTTAATTATTCCTCCCGCTCCCCAACCCCTTCGCAAAGCTTAACAACTGTTATGAAACAAGTTAAAGCTAATATAATGTGTGTACTAATATTACAATTTCTCTTCGGTAATATATGAATATTAATAAAGTGGATTGCATTTCGATTTTCAAATCAGTTTCAGTCGAAGGACTCTGATTTAATTTTGTTACGTAATATATATTGCTTACGAATACTGTTTTTAAACGTATTAAGAAAACGTATCCGAGGAAACTTGGTTACACTTTTCTACCTTTTATTTGAGACATCGGAAATCTATGAACACGATTCTGTCCAACGTTATTTTTTCCTAGCTTTAACCTACCTTATTAAAGTAAAGAAATATTTAGAAAGCAACCGATATTTGTGTGCATAGATTCAAAAACAAAAATAACTACGAGGTCCGCCTAAAATAACCAATATCTATGTTACATGTACGGGAGCTGAATTAGAACACTGTATTGGACACGTGTTCCCAAAAAATGGGGTATGTAGCGCATTCTGTACATTTTTATATTCTACGTTCCAGGTGCATTCTCAATGTGGCCGACTGACCGATCGATCAAGCCTTACGTGCCCCAGAAACTGGAGGTGACAAAAACGTGGGGATCGACAAAAAGCCAGCTTACTGTAATTTTATTATGATATTGGCTGAAGACAGCTAGTCGAAGACAAATTGCGTTTTTCTCACTTCTGCCTTTGCGAAGATATTTTCGAATGCAAATGCAGTGAAAATTCCGATACTTCTTTTATGCTATGATTTCGTATCGTATGGAAAAAGTCCTCAAATCAACAAATGATGGGACAACTGAAAGCAATCGCCATATACGGCATTGCTCGCAATATACGGCAATCCACCTAATTAACCAATGGATCATTACTACTAGAATAGTTCGTTTTAATTCACCATCAACTCTTTTACCATTTCAGTATTCGACATAGGTCTCCTCGCTTAGTCACATCCTAGATTAACAGTACATATAGCTAACTCTAACCAATATGGATTCGCAGACTTCAAACTCCCTAAAGAATATTATAGAGCCTTTATAAGGTTTACGATTGAATTTGTAATGGTATTGGCAAATTTTAATAATTAAGCTCATTCATTTATTTGCAAAACATTATTAATATTGCAATGCGATTGCGTTAACAAATATCAAATTGTCGTTCATAATTACTTTTGAATAAAAAAATGGCCGCCTCAACGACTCGCCGTTCGCAGCTCTCATTTTGACGTTTGACACTTGGTGACATCAACGTCGTTGACAGTTCTCCCGCCCACCTTAATCTATGGATTACGGTGAAATGGCACCAAAAATTTTACGCGTATGTTATAAACGATCAAAAAAATCCAAGCGAAGTTAAAACTCGTCTGCTTAAGCAGACAGGCGCCTTACACTAAGCTTATGGTCTAATAAAACTTTTCTACTAACTCATCAAATTATTGACTGAGAGGAACTTAATTTATTCAACAATATCAAGATTAGGAGCGCTTTAATTTCAAATGTTATTGGTTTATTACACTTGGTTTTATGTTTTCCCTAAACAATAAAGTGTTCTTATCGCTTAAATGGGCTTGCGATAAATTATCGAATGCTTCAATTGGGCTCGAGAGGTTTTATAAGAGACTCACGGCGGGGCAAATATATCGATTACTCGCGATTCGTTCAAATAATTTTTATGTCACTTTATTAGTGTACTTGCATGGCGATAAATTTATGAATGGATATTATCAGAAACATATGTTAAATACCTTAAAATGAAATTAATAAGCTGTAAGCCACTAAACAGCAACGGAGTGCTAGAAGCAATGCTGATTATCAACAATAAAGTATGCTGCAGCTAATTCTAGAAAATAACCGATAAAAATATTAAACTATTTTATTCCTTCATTATAAACTTTCATCGTTAATATAATAATTCTTGATCACATTCCAGAATATTTAAATGAACGAACAATTTCTAGATAACTCCTAGCTGAGATCGTAAAAGTTCCAACATTTTTATATTCGTTTCACTGAAAATATTAATTTAGAAGTAGTGGAGTTGAGAAAGAGTTAGCCAGATCTATGAGGATAGGTATATTAGTTCCGCAGCACTTTCTGCACAAACTGTGAGGAACTTAGCGTGATGATATTAAAAAAATATATTATATTATATATATCCTAATACATTATTTGATAAAACCAATAAGTTTACGTAAAAGTGCATTGTTACTCTTTATCTATAAGACGATACTAGATAATTGACCATTTTAAACAAAATATGAGATTTGTGTTGTATTAAATTTATCAGAGGAAAACCTTTATTTTTATTTTACATTTGTATATAGGCAATATATGTATGTAGAGTACACTGTTACGATGCACCAGTTACTATTACGCCCCGCTGTGGGATAGGTGGTAAGTCCATTGCCCACACCGAGCACATATCGACAGTCCGACCCACTACTAAAAATCTAGGTTAGAACATTTCCGACTTGGAATTTGAATACAGGACCTCTCGTTAGCAGTTGCGCTTGCAACCAATAGTACCAACGAGGCATTCAACAATGTAACAATACTTGTATGTAAACTATATCCTTAACTATGTTTTAGTTTTGAATTTTCTCGTCCTACATAAATCTAGTCGTATCACCATATCAATTTATTTGGCACATTGAATAGAACGAAAATATTATTGAGTCGAACACTGGAAAGGCAAACAAAAAAGGTTAATTCAAAAGGAAGCCCTTGTCAATAATTTACGGACGTTTGTCGAACGTATCAGAAAAAGCACTTAACGAAACTTGGACGTAGTATCTGCTGTGTCACCATCGGCTCGCGGGCTATGTTTATGGACACGGAATACGATATAGAGTTTATTATCAGAGCGAGAACTGATAAGCGTCGGCAATGAAATATATCGATGATTCCATCGTTTTTATTAGTCTGAGGTATTATTCGCCAGACAGCGTGGGGACTATGAAAAAAAAACGCCATTTGCTTTTAGAGGCTTGTCTAGTATGAGAATTATACAGATTTGTTATGAGCTTTATTTATGTATAACAAATGAGCAAATAGGTTATTTATAAACTGGCGCCTTTTCGATGGCGCGGACACAAAGGTGTTCTTTAATGAAAAGTTAGAGTGTGTGTCTTCTGATTGTATGTGCTGCACTCAAACCCATAACCATAGCACAAGTTAGAAGCAGAATGTTAGTAAATATTTAATAGCTCCTATGATTACTCGACCTTTACCGTTAGTGTCTTAAGGGCACTTATTTACTATGTCTTAATTTCCCTGATAATTCAGATGTTTAAATATAAAAATGCAGCGTAATACGCGGACATCTACTAAATATAATAATAGTTACCAAACACGTCGATGCAGCCGATCTGCCACGTCATTGTCGGCTGTGTATTGATCTGGCACATGTAGCAGCCGCGGTCTTCGGCCCTTAGGGGGCGGATGCGGAGTTGCCATGTACAGGGCGCGTCCAGGCTCACCGCGTACCGGGATCCGAGGACAGCGCGTTCGTGCATCGTGAGCACTGTCTGGTCTTCAGCTCGCAGCCAGCCCACCTGTTGGCAAAGAACAAAATTAGCATCGACAACGGCCAGCAACGATTAGCGCCGATGGTTAACAACGATCGAATTTTGGTTTGATGTTTAGTCAAAAAAGGCTGACCTAATCGTATCTACACAAATCGGATGTATCCTAAAATATGACCAGTTCAAAAGTTCCTGCACCTGACGAGCGTATATGTTCACTTTAATTAATGCCGATTCTTACGCCCCTTAAGAAGTTTGCCTAAATGTTAACCGATAAAAGTCCTGAATCTCGGCCTATCCCAATGGGAAATAAGCTTGAAAATATGCATATATTGGATTTGAGTAATCACAAGGGAAAGTGATTCAGCACGTAAGTTGCTTCAGAACAGATAACTCAAAATATACAGTGGTAGGATATCGTGACCCTAAAGATCCTCACCAAGGGTGACTCTCAAACAATGAATTAAACCTTCCAATCATAAGTAATACGCTCATGAATTTCGCGATTGTGAAGGATAGAACCCAGAGTGGATCACGCGATCTGTTGTTCCTGATAGCTTTTGGTAGAGTACGAAATTAGGGCCGGTCTCTTAACGATGTTTCTCTACAGCTACGCTTTTAAGTGGCCACCCTTCGGTCCCATCTCAGATTTCCACCCCCGTATAAGAACAATACAGTTACTTTCCCTTTGTTCGTCTAATTGCCTCTACAACAAACATCCTCCTAAATAACCATAGCAGATACATATAGAAGCTTTTCTTAGATAAAATCGACAGCCTTTCAACCAAATAATAACCAATATAGCGCTTGTAGGGTTAACTCGCTTGCAGATCACAAACAATTTTAAGCATAAGTACGTAAGGCAATGGGACAGGACACTTAGAAAAGTGCATAGATCATGTGAGAAGATCTCTGTTCATCAGTGAATAAAAACAGGCCCATATTGACTTTTTGCTGATGTTAATAAATGCTAAGTGCAGTCAAATCTTCGACAAGCAATGGTTAATGATGATTTTAATACTCAAGTAAATAATAAAACTTGTATCAACTAGCAGACACACTGTTACATATTTCTTCAAGGCGGATAAATGTCTTCAGAAGAATGGATTGACTCTCAATCCATATTATATTTGATCTGAATTAAAACAGTGTGTAGCGCAGTCGTGAAAGTATCGAGTATCTATCGAGTGGACAATAATAAGGGTCTCGAATAGAACTATGAGACTGTAATTGTTAATACACTATTAAGAATTAAACGGAACATAAAAAAAATGTTATATAACGCCTATAATCCCCAAAGAGGTGGGTTGAGCGTAGTACACTCCCACGTTTCACCAGATATCACGTTCTGGGAGTGTACTGCACTCCTCTGTCTACCTCGTCGGGGATCACAGGCGTGATATTACGTATATTTTCCCGGTCCTAGTACACTCCTAATATTCTAATAAGATTAATGTAAGTCCTTTCTAATTGGGTTTTCTTTTAACTACAGCCGTAGTATGTTTAGAGGGTTATAAGCCTGACCTATTATGGCGAAACATTTTACGACCTCTTGGGGTAGTTTTGTCTTTTATTCCTTTCTTGTAGCAATGATTCCCAGGGGCGCGCTGCGTTTTTATCCATCGGCGACGCAAACTGTTCTCGCAACGCTAACTATGTAGTAACGATAATGCGTTAACAGAATCAATATTATAAATTTTTATATCATTTAATACATTATTACAATTTTCGGATTTTTCTAAAAAAAAGTTTATAGTTTAATAAAATCATATTTAATGGAGGTATTGAAATGTAAATAGTTACCTACAATAATGCCAACACAAGTACAAATATTACAAAGTATGTAATCATAGTAATAATACCGTGGAACAATTATTAGCAGAACGTGATTTACTTTCAAAATAATATACAAACTACGGTAACTGGATAAACATATTATTATATATAATATATTTTCTACATTAGATAGACAGATTTACATTCAAGCATTGAAGAAATATTCATGCGAATTTAATCCTCAACCCTAAATTTAATAGTCAACGTCATTTAAAGCCAGTTTGCTTTACTAAGTACATACATACATATATAAGCATTTAGGTACTTCGGACAGCAATTCATCATATCATATAGAAGTCATTGAACTAAGTCAAAAGCCTCAAGAGCAGTAAACAACCCGAGCCAAGGTAGAAAAAACGTGCGGCTCTTTCAAAGTATTATTAACTTTTCTGATGAAAATTAGGTCGAAATAAATAAAATGCACCACAGGTATTTGAAAATTTTAATTTGTTTAAAACTTTGAGACATTGTAAAAATTTTCAGCCCATTTCAACCGTAATCCATGAGTGATATGACATTGTATCATGTCATTGCTTAAATCTACGTAACTTCACGCCTGTAATCCCCGAAGAGGTGGGCAGAGGAATGCACAACATTCCCACGTTTCACCGGTTACGTTTAAGTCCCACTATGGAATAGGTGGTGAGCCTATT
>DWEJ01000275.1:0-18363 GCA_018245835.1 Mysoria sejanus stolli | reverse complement strand
AGTAGTGGTTCGGAGTCTGGATATGTGCCCGATAGATGGCGATAGGCTCACCACCTATTCCATAGTGGGACGTAAAACGTATGCGATGAGACGTGGGAGTGTTCTGCATTCCTCTGTCTACCTCTTCGGAGATTACAGGCGTGAAGATAAAAAAAAAAAAAAAAACTGGCCAAACGTGGGAGTGTATTACAATCCTCTACCTACCTCTTCGAAGATAGAAGGCGTGATGTTACGTTCATAATGTTAAAAATGTTTCACTTTCATGTCCAATTATAATACATCGTGAGTTGTCCATGATTGCGGCGCTCTGTCCTGCCCTCAACCAATATGGGCGCTGGTCACATTTATTCGGGCCAAGTTTATTAATTGTCACGCCACACTTTAACTGATGAGTTTAAATGAATAGATTCAACGTTAACAGTTCAGCTCATTCGCAGCTATGCCGTATCAGTGTATTGTTTTGTTGTATTATCTAAAAATATCAAACGAGGATTATAAATATAAATAGGTAAAAATAAAAAATTTGTATGTTTCGTTTATATATTTTGTATTTCTTTCGTAACCAAATAATGTATAACTAAATTAATTACTTATACTGCTTCGATGGTTATGTTACAGTCCTCTGCCTACCTGTTCGAGGATTACAGGAATGAAATTACGTTTTTTATGTTTAGATTTACTTATTACTAGGCATATGTGCGCGCGCTTTTTTCCCTATCGCGGGCGTACGTGTCGTTGTACTTGCATTGCGAAATTTATATTTGTGTGTGCGTGTTGTCTGTGCGTGCTTGTGTGTGCGTGTCTGTGTGTGCGTGCGGTGATGTATGTGTGTGTGCGTTCTATTTATGCCTATTGTAATATTTATATAGTTATTATGATGTGCAACACTTTTTACATGCGACATTAAACCTGAACTACTTAGCCAATCTTACACCGTACATGTTCCTTTTAATATCTATCATTGACGATTATACAGGACCTAATCCAGCACATTATCAGCGGTTAAAACAAAATAAGCGTACAAAACGCGAATTAAATACAAGTGTTACTAACTAATTATCAACAACGCACATTGTTCGCTGGCCATCGCTTCGGAACATATCATTTTAACGCTACAGTAACGCGATACTCGGAATAAAGAATGTTTAACGAGCCGACGTTAAAACATCTACAAGATTAATGAGTGTAACATCGACTCCACTGTTCGTCTCTGTTCGAGGAAATCTCTCTTTAAGATCAGTGAATTATGGTCACGCCATGTGGCTGTGGACTCGGGAGTTCAAGTCATTTGATTTTGACTCTGACCTTACGTTGATGAATGAATATTATTAATGTTATACCACCACACCAGGCCGTTAAGGGGTGGGTAGAGTGCACAATTGTGCACAATTAATAGCAAAAAACGTTCTAAGAAATCCCTGTATAAAAAATCTCAACCTATATCTTCTTGATTCAGTCCACCGTCAGACATAGCCCTCTTTTAATGAAAAGTGTTTTTGCCCATAATCCCAGCGCTGGGCAAGCTTCTCGCGTCACCTACGCTGCTGCCCGTCAGCGTCCGGGCATTTAACTGTGCATAACGTGCAGTGTACAGTTTATAATAATTATCGACAAACAAACATCAAACGTACACCGCAAAGTCAAAATAAAGTCAGTGAATAACGATATTATATGTAAATAATGTAATGTTTGTAATGTGATTTAATCAATAAAATCATATAAAATAAAATCATATTAAATCTAAATTATTTTATCGTATTGAAACAAAAGAATTATTACATAAAAATGTAGGTATTAGGAACCTAACCGTCAAAATTGCAACTGCTGTGTTAACTTTTAATTGCGGGGTATTTAGCTTCATATTTCAATTTTATTCTACCGCTTTTCCACTGTGTACACTGCGGTGGTAAATCTATACTTATAATAAATCTGTAGAGAGGTCAATTCTGTACATGGAATATATTTCCAAAATAACTATCAGGGGGTGATTATGGATCGACACTGATGCCAAAAATGCAATCAGTAAAATTTTTGTCTGTCTGTCTGTATATTCTTTATGGAAACAAAAACTATTCGACGGATTTTAACGTAACTTGGTACAATTATTTTTCATACTCCTGAGCTGGTTATTGTATATTTTTCATCACACTTCAATCAATAGGAGCAGAGCACTGAAGGGAAATGTCGGGAAAACGGGAGAAGTTACTCCATATTTTAAACTTCCGCCGCGTGTGCAACCTTAATGGTTAAAGCTACACAGAAAACATGTATGACGGAAATGTTCTTAAAATTATATAAAATAAAATCCCACAACAGCATGTGTCTATCTTTTAATTGCCCGTGCGGAGCCGGGGCGGGACGCTAGTACTAAATATAATACTCAATTATTATTAAAATACCGAAAAAATAATCTAAAACTCTCATGAAATCATTTCTTAACGACTTGTGGAACAAAACAAAATAAAAGTTCGATGTAGGTACATGTAATATCTCAAAGCTGAAAAACTCGAAATAGATTTGCATATATTTAAACATAGAACAGATAGCAATCTCCACGCCACACGTCGTCGGCCTGAATAAACTCCCAAATCGATTCCACAGCTGGGAGTGACGCTGCTAGATAAGGTTTACACTCCTTCGTTCCTAGATTTGCATAGAGAATATCAAGATGGAAATTCAATCTGGCGAATACTTATCCATGCAATGCTTGTTCTTGACGTAAGATGAAAAACGATAATACGTATTTACTATCTTGCACATTAGTTATATGTAACAAATCCTTCAAGTAGGTACATAACTAAATAATTAAAGTACGAGTACTTGGATAACAATAAAACATTGATTTGACAAAAACACATTCATTTCTAGTGTTAACTGGGAGATCTTCTATCTTAGTACAATACTATGTTCTAGATACAAAGTTGATGTAGGAATTAATTGCTGATTCCTTGCCATAATTGTGCACGTCTTCTGGCATAATAGCAATCCATTTTTGTTCCTTACAAGTGCACAAAATTACAAGAAATAATTTTATTTTCGTCCGTCGTGCAGGTAACTTCATTTTTTGCGACTGTGATAATTATTTTAGTCAATATTGTGCTTTTATCAACACGTCGGACGATCGATCAAGCAGCTGGTCGCAAGACCGCGTAATTTGATACACATTGGAATGTGGACACAAATAAAATCACTTAGCCGGAGAGTGGCGTCCTGTGGAGCACATCTACCGCTCACTGAGGCCCACGTTCAAATAAATTGAGGCTAGAAGAGCCGGGTGGAACGTGATTAATGCGAATTTTGTTTCTGGAATTTTCTGTGTTTTACTTTTGAAACATGACAAAGCTGACAGTGACATTCACGACTGACGTTCTAAGCTTGTTAGCAGCGTCTTCTATTAAGCAAAGAACTTTCGCCAAGTTCGTTTCTTTGTTCTTTGGTAATTGGTCTGGTTCTTTGTTGCACTTCAATCGCTTTTTATTTTTTATTCTTTAAGGCCGTATATTTTTAATCTTGCTGGAATTTACTTTAGTGTCATCACATTTAGATCAATTGAATAACATATTAATAGCGTTCATGTTCTTGGTGGTGACTTAATTATTTTATTTTAAATTGTACGTAGGTAACTACTGGATGTTTTCTAATCTTTTACATTCACGTCATATGTTTGACTTTGGCGTTCGCCAGTGTACATGAAATTGAATAAGGAACGTGGATCGTTTATTCTGAAAACACTGAAATAGTCCGTAATAAAAATCCGCGACACAAAAGCTTGACGCTTTTACGGTCGATTTTCAATAGTGAAAATTCGCAGGAGTAAAATAGGGCATGAAATTGTTCCAGGAAATAGACGAAATTTGTTTGCGAAAGCCGCTCGTTTTGTAAAATTTAGATGTAATGTGTCCTTAACCTGCTTATAGTGGATACGATGGTTTCGCATTTATCTTCGTGAGCGACTCTACAGCGCCTGTTTTACGTGGTGTTCTGAAAAATATTCAGCTCTTGTGTCTGACGAAAATAAGGTGCGGTATTTTATTAAGAAAATGCGAGTAATTTATAGCTGACAAGGTTTCGCGAGTGACTTCTGGAACGCAATACTTTTGTATAGGCGATTTTTTTTGTATTTTAAGAGCATACTACTTTCAATTTAATTAACTTAAAACTTTGAACATGAAAATAGGCATCCAAAAATTCAATTGGACATATAAAACTAGCAGTTTTTAAAATCAAAATGTATAATTCCCTTAAAACAAACACACCTTTATCTTTCTTTTTTCTTTGGTTAATTAAATGTTACAAAGAAACAAAATTAGTTATATTTTTAAAAAATTTTGATTGATGGACTTAAGTTTTTAATTCCACTTTCGTACGTACAACTTCTGCTTTGTATTCAAAGAATACGGATGCACTTTGACAAATAGATGTAGTTTCTTTGGAACAAAGTGGGTTATATTTCGTTCCCACAGTGGAAACGTTTATTGAATGAGCAAGTAGGGATTTTGTAAAGTGTGACACGCTACAAGTTGATGGTGTCTTTTTTCATGACGTATCACACGACTTTTGTAATTATTTATAACTATTTCTCATACGGATTATAGTAATTTTTTGTTTTCAATTTTAATGAAACCAAAGGGCATGCAAGATAAAGAAGTTTACGTAATAACTGTACATACATAAATGATTTATAGACTTTTTTACCCAATAATGATTGAACTGAACTCGACTTAAAGTACCTAGTAATCGCAACGATTAAGTTACAAGACTAATGTCTTATTTGATTCTGCCGTTCAAATCGGAACACAAAAATTGCGACGTTGTTGTTGCAGACGATCCTTGGACACGAGGATAAACGATTTATTCATTATACATACATATCTTCGATAAGGCTGTGTTTTCTGTCAGAAACCTTTTTATTGGATTTGCCCGTAAATTCCTGAATATTATATTTTAAATTTAGAAGACGGTTCTGTAGGCATACGCTTATTCTTATTTTAGCAAAGTCGTTATTAAATATATCATTCAAAATCTAAAGAGGTTAAAATATCGAGAATGTTTCGGCGAATAAAACAGTACCGCCGATGGCCAGCTCTGGGTACCCTCTTAAGAGTAAAATTACCTATGAGATTCCATACAGGGATGGGACTTCGTGGTCGACTGGTGTTCGAGTGCCTTGTAAATTGTTTACCAAATCACGAACAGATCTGTTGCTATACTGAGAGGGACCAACATACTGGGAGTGATAAACACACTAAAAGTTACCAGCACACTTAATCGTATATGCAAAGCTTAAAGATAAATCCAATTATATGGAAGGGCTTAATTGTGAGGTATTAAAGATACGAGAGGCAATATTGAATGAAATAAATGTTACGGTACCTTCCTAACTTCATATGATCTGCATGTTTCTTCTTTAATTATAACATAGTCGTATTGTTAAAATGGTTAAGGTTTTATATTAGATCTAAAACTTAAGGTATTTATAAGTTACAAGTTACAAATTTGTTAGTCTGATCTGGTCTATTTGAGGTGACGTTGATGATGCAACATAATTATTATGTAGGAATTAACTGTTCTGAGTGGCATAATTATTGTACTGGTACTATGTTTGACCAGTGTGTATGATGTATTAATATAATTCATATTTTCTTATAGTATTTCACAGAGTTTTTGGTATTTTTTTACATAATAATCGACTATATTTTATTTTATTAAATATTAGTGTCATCATTTTATACTATCTAACCAAATGTCTTTTTTTTAAACTTTAATTGTTCCTTCAGTTGTACTCGTAAGATTGTATTCGGAGACATTGACGAGCATAATTATTATTGAATAAAAAAAATATTTAAACGATTATATGCTAAAATAAAAAATGGTTTCACATGTTTTCATTTAAGTTATAAATTCAAACATACAAAGTTATATGTAAATTACACAACTTATTGCGATTCATAAATAACTGTATTTTAGTATACGTAATATTTCCTGTCGTGCCTCGCTGTTTGACCGAATTGCGACATATTTGTCCACGGTATAACCGAATAAGTATTCAAGTGTGGTTCTTAGTACAACTTCCACTAGCTGCATCTGAAATAGTCTTTGAATATAAATTAGACCCTAACTTTATTGTAATAAGGTATATACTAGCCGTAAAAGTAATTTTGGACAAGGCTTCAAATGGTCTCACGTCCTTACTAGTGGCGCCGCGTGGTGGCGGATCGCATGTACTTTGTACGGCTGTCTTGCTCCCTCGTTATCACAACACAACATTACCCATGAATAATGAGTTTATTTTCAACATAACACTGAATCATATTATATCCCTAGAAAACATGTATTTGCACGTGTACGATAAGAAACAAGCGGAGATTATGGGATCGGAATAGGTTTATCTAAAGCTCGGTTCACACGAATCGCCTCGTAATAAGAACAATATAATCTTATATCTTTTTCGGGAACATTTAACTAGTAATTGTTAAGATTGAAAACATTTATGTTATGAAATAGACATTCATTTATAAAATACATAATATACACGCACTTTTAATGAGATATTATTATAAGACGAATAACGAAACTGGCATGCAATACAATCAATATGCTTTTTTCATTTATTTTATTCGTTCATTTCAGTAGCTATATGGTGTGTGGCTGCGAAAAATGCTTTGTGTCTCCAAAAACGAAATTGAAAAACGCTTACATTTTCTACTAACCTCACGCTACAATATTGCAGCGGTAATATGGAAACTCAAAAATGGTTGTGGTCTTTTGACTGTTATTCAAAATTATATTATTCGATACCAGTGTCATTACCGCATACTCCACCTTCTTGGAAAATATTCAACAGTATGTTTCTACATAAAAACTGAACTTTGAAAATTTTGAAAACATTTTCAAAAGCAAACTGTTCAGTAGGTTAGGTATGTTGCTTAATAGTTGAATCTACTAATTGTTAGCTGACCTCCGAGTATTCTTTGCAATCGAAACCATTACCGTTAAAGAAATCCCTTGGATATAAAATAATGTGACTAGAACACAATATGACGTTATCAACTTTATTACATGTCCTATATAGCCGATTTTATGTGTCCCTAACCCTGAAGCATTACTTTAATGACATAGAAAATTAACTGTATGTATATTTCGACTCAAACACAATAAACTTTGACAAATTAGACTTTAAGGACACTTAGATATCATAAATAACTATGTAATTGAGCACTAAATCAGAAGCAGATTATTCTGTGTTCACCAAAAGTAAAAATAGTTTGTAAGAGAATGCAAAATATTAATAATAATTCACAAGAGATCGACTTTATTCGAAGCGACAGGCATTAAATGAGTCGTCGCTCCAAGTTGGGATGTTGCGATTATCAGAGTGAATTATCTTCCCAACAATAAGAGACAACCCGTTAAATGCACACTGGGCTCTAACATCTTAATATTCGAAGGGCCATGTCGTCCCAGCATGACGCGAACCCAACACATTGTAATTATTTCTCTTCGGAGTGACACCTTACGTGGAAGTTTAGACTTACTCGGTTAAAATTAAAAGATTCATAAATTTTTATATTCAAATTAAGTAATCAGTTTAATAATATATTACATCTAAACGAAAAAATACATCCATTTTTTTTTAAAGTTACCTTTAATATATGATATTTCACACTCATGGCCCCATGTTCTCTGGATTCTTGTGTGATGAGTTTCCATACATACATACACATACATCCACAATATCAGCCAGATCCACTGTAAGCAACTAAATTTGTCATTTGGCTAAAGGTCGGTCCTTTGTACAGGAATCGGCTATTTGTAGATATCTCCCAAAGGAGTCTTCAAAAATACCTACATGCAGCGGTAATTCGGAGATCGCTTCAGGAGTAGTTTTGGAGCCTGAAAAAAGTTGTAGCTAGCTGTGAGGTTCTTGACACGGACGTAGTTATATATTGTAAACGATTTGTACAGTGATACAACGCCAGCCACGCGAAATACTTGGATGTGCCGCACTATAATTTTATATTCGTTCGTCATCTAAAGAATAGCTTCAGATGGCATATCAAAAAAGAAGTCCTAACTGCGATTCATAGGTAATAAAACTTTTTGGAGGCATCTAGAACACTTTAAAAACTATTGATGTACCAAATGGCCGATGACAGCGACACCGTTATTTTTATTACCGTTATATTTCAGGAACAAAGTGGAATCTGTTGTGGTTGAATCTGAATATCCAAGAATTCGACAGCAACAGAATGAGAAAAACAAATCGAAGGCAAACATAAAATAATAAAACAAACAAATAAACACAAGAAGTTAATATGATTTTATGCATCACCAATGAAAACCTAAAATTATAACCAACTAATTATAAATTATTACCACGCATTCTGATTAAGGAAAATATTTTCAACTATATTGACTTAAGGGACACATAAAGTCGAAATTAAGAAGACAGTATCGGTATCAATTATGTGTAAAGATTCTGTGCCTTGTAACCATTCGACAGTCTGTCGAGTCGGCATGTGACAGAGGTCTTCTATAAACTTCAACGTAATCCAACCGAGCGGCGACGTCACGTCGATGCGCGTAGAAAGTCAACCTTTACGATGGTCGAGTGAACAAAACAAAACAAGTTAGACATGTCAATGCCCACGCCTTTGGTACGGTAACCTGATATAAGCAGACGGATACATTTAACACAACCGAGAGGTTCGCAAGCGGTTGGGACTCGCGTGAGAACAAGGCATTAAGCGCGGCGATGAGCGATGCGCTACCCGAAGGACGCCCGCGATAGTTCGCCGCACGTAACTTATTCTGCGACTATTATCTCGCTGGCGACTACTAGATGTCACGAATTCCGCCTGGTACACCTCTAACAATTTTATAGACGCAATAATTTCCAAGTATGTTACTCGATTTGAATGATAAAATTTACGACCGATACCAACGGGCGGATCGATCGCAAAATATCAAAGCCGTGACTTAAAAGCGTCACTGTGCACGCAACCTAACCGTCCCATCCGCTCGCCCGTGTCATGAAAGAAGATACTTTAATATCCGATTCATTGTTCTGTTACAAATTTGTCAGTGATCTTTACATTAAACTTTTTCTCTTTCAAAACTTGAGACGGGTTCATAATCCGCTGGTGCGGCCGCCACTTGTAAGTAAATCTTCGTCACATAAAATGAGGACCACACGTATAACATTATTTAGTACCTTTTAAATGGTATCATAGATAAAATAGTTTTAGGAGTTTAATATTATACATCTCTGTATTACGGTATATTTATCGATGGGTGGTTTTCTATTTCTTAGATCTTTAGTGTGTTATTCTGTACTCATTGTTGATTCTCATATTCTAAAAAGATAACTTTCTGGATTCGTCACAACTGTTGAAGTTCCTGGAAAAATTAAATGTGTTACCATATAAATCGAATAAACATTAAATATATATAAGATGCGCGTGTATAAAATACGGTTTAGTGCAAGATCTATTGAACTGCACAGCAGTTCATCATCATCAGCCTATTGAAGTCAAATGTTAGATATAGGCTGCACCTGAAGAGGTTTTTTGCCCACAATCCCAACGCTATACATGCGAGTTGGGACGACAGAACACGACTTCCCACGCTGACTGTTACTGAAATATATTTAACAACTGCGTCACATAAGCTTAACACTCACTTATAACAGTCCCTCCAATATCAGATTTGTAGCGATACGTCTGTACAAATTACATTAGGCATGTCCGAACCAAATAAAAGAAAATACCTTTCCGTTACGGTGACGAATGTTTTTTTTTCACCGGACGACCCTTCAGCTTTATTGCCTTTGTTTGAGGTTTAAATAATAAAAACTGTACAATACATACACGAAGTAAACTACAGTAGAATGTACTTGATAGTGACAGTTGTGTACATATTCAACTTTTTCTACTTTTGTAACACTGTGCTTTAATTTACTGAGTATTATGCAAACTAGTATAGAAAGTAGATAAAAAAAATGTATGGCAAATTAAAAAAACATATTATAAAAACCTGCGCGTTATTATGTAATGTTCTCTTCATTGCAAGCAACAGCAATATATGACGCTCAGAAAATAAGAAGCGATTAAAATGAATTTAGTCAAAAGATTGAAATATTAAATTTGAATTCCTCTTACAACTTGTGAGAAATGTAATTTCTTTATATAATTATTAATATTTTGCTTCTGTCACGCAACGGGTTACCTCAGGGCGTGTGTTGATGTTCTGATGGGCAGTCCACGGTAACCATCTTCGACGATAATTTCGACTAATTTTCGTAATTCCGCATAATTTTCATTCGAAGTGCATGTTGTGCTCAAGTTAACTTCATTATGTGTTTTCGGAAATATCTCCCCATCTAACTCTAGATGCCCGCGAGCGATACCAGTATTTAAATTGGGGTATGCTTTTGTGGAAGCCAAGTAGGTACTTACGTTTTTAAGATTTGTTAAAATTCCATCCAGCTTCCGTTCTACGAATATTCAGTACGTTGAAAATAAATTAATATACAATATTAACAGCGGTGTATAAATAAAGTGTTTAAACTTATTTCGAGAATATCCTATTGCGCTGTCTCTGCTACACTATGTTAAATGAGTTATTTTCAAAGCAACCATGTACATTAAACAGGTGACTAAATGCTGTTTAACTAACGAATCTACGTCACTACAAACACTTTTTCATACTTAAATCGGTTTGATAAAAGCGATCACAGCGGACTTAGCTAGGCTAATATTTGTGGAATAAAACGTTTGAATCCGTCATACAATTTGAAAATCAAATAAGTCTTAGAAATTAACAATTAAACGAAAATAATCCTTATGAATACAGATTTGGTGGTAAATGCAGATTCTTTGATATCACCATTATGACCTCCATTAAGATAGCAAAATGCATCTTCTTCTTATCTCGACATGTGTATGTACTTGCTCCGTTCTTCGCAATCATCGTTCTCTTGAAACGTACATGTCTTAGAATACGAGATTCTTTGACTTCTATTCCAGTGATTTCAACTAAGAGATTCTTACAACGTTCTTTGAAAATTTATGAGACTATCATTTTTATTTCACTTGTGCCGTTGAATGGCGGTGATTTAAATATCGCTTTTGAAGCGAAACATTCTCAGTAATATTTATTAAGTTTTTAATTATATCCTAACTTTTTGAAAATTCCATTCGACAAAATATTCAAAAACAACAAGGGAAACCTCAAATAAAGCATAGTCACTATATCGATTTTAGGTCAAATTTGCTTATTGGTAACTAATTGAAGTTATATAGCTACCGATACGATTATCAAGACCTTACCCTGCTGATACGATTATCAAGGTATTTTTGACCCGAAACTTTTATAGTTCCACTCTTGTAACTGGGTTCTAAACTTAACTACTGGAATTCTAAAAGAATCATCATACCCAGAAGCAGAACAGATGTAACATTAATATATTGTAGACGTGCATTTGAATACATAACAGGCAACAGTGATTGCGCAATAAATACATCCAATATGTGGTAATGATATCAGTGGGGAGTAAATTTCAAGCGAACATCGAAACTCCCATCCATTGTGCGATGTCGATCGCGGAATCGAAGCGACGACACGCAGGGGACCCAGAGTAATGGAGGACAGAGGTTTCCTAGCTCGCAATTACATTGTGATGTATTTAACAATAGAAATGACATGTTCTGTATTTACTGGCACATCTTTTTTCTTTTACTTTAGTTTAATTGCCAAATTTGTGCTTCTAGCTTTAGCTAACTATAAATTTTTAACGTATAGCTTAGAATGACTTTACAATTAACATGCTCTTATAGTTATTTCAATAATTAGTAAATTAGAGACTGGGGCTAATATTAGAAATTTTAAGCTTCAACAGCAAGATTTTAGTTAAATTTAGTTTGAAATACTTAGGCCCATACGAAGAAATGAGCTGTGTAGCAGATTTAGTTGTCAAAAAGTTTATTTACGAAATAACTGTAATCTATATAGTAATAGACTGCGTACATATACCAATAGCTTTTATTATCGTTACCTTTAATGTTTAATTAATGAGATATCCTTATTGTGAGGTCGACTGCATCTACCGTATAGCTATTAATTCTTCTTGTCGTATATTATTCTGGTTATAGGCATTCAACCAAGAGCAATTACTGGCGTATGAGGTTTTTCAACGGGCTCGTTAAGCCGGAATGTGATTTTGGTCACTTTAATGCATGAAAATGTTCAGAAAACACAAATAAATCATAAAACAAATTAATAGTGAAAAATTGTAAAATGGAATACATCTTACGGGGGAATTAACTATTATAATTGTAAGCACTGCAAGTCCGATTATTCTGTAACCGCGAGTACACCTTGCAAAGTTCATCAGATAATGAGTACATTTGTTGCGTGTGAAACTAGAATTCCATTTTGCACGAAGCAATGTTTCGCGTAAGCATCAAAGGCAAGCTCTTAAACTCGAAGCCGACTCGATAAATCATGCTTCGTTTAAAACATTCTAACGCTTCATTTTGCAGATTCAGCCCGCAGATCCCGTCCGAAAGCACCCACAAATACAAAGTTACCTTAACAGCTGTTTTGTAATAAATCCAATGGAATGTTGCGTTACAACAGCAATAATGCGAATCAGATTAGGAATGGTGTGTTACGTTTTGTTTTAGTACGTTTTTGCTGATAATTAATGTCAGTTGAGGCGTGCACACATAAACCTTGCAAAGTGTAAATGGCTTAACCATTTGTAAGTAATCGTATGTCCTATTTGTATCGTTTAGTTCATAATATTTATTACCACGTAAATTTGTTGCATAAGTATTTTTCATACTTTCATATTTTCCCCTTACATACTCGCGGTGGACATAAATACACGAGACAATTTAAAATGTTGCCAATAATTTACCTTTAATTACGCGAACGAAAATTAAAATCTCATTTGGCAAGTATATTCAACCTTCCGATAATAAGTACACTTGATATGACGCGGTAATCAATTTTGCGTTAATGCTTGCCAAATTTTCGTCTGATATTCGCAAATTTAACTTATTATCCACTACAAGGATTTTAAGTTATGTAACCTAAGTGTAAGCTGGTAGCCTTGACGCACTTGGAGATACCCTACGACGAGAAAAGTGTAAGCAATACTAGTGCACGCCCTTTTGAAAGGACGCTCGCGAATCGTACAAATGTTCCCACACTTTGAAGAGTGTGTTAAAAGTAGCTGATTCTGATTATTATCTTTAGATAATAGTGGATTACATTGTGGAAGGTTTTCAATACCGTTTAAAAATCTCTGAGAATCGGAATTCCCAGTATCTTGCATTAGAATGACAAGCTGGAGTAAGAACAGCCCCCTACAGTTATGATTGGAGATCATTATCCATTATTCATATGGTAAATGTTACAAAGTACAGTGTAGAAACTTTGCTAATGATATTAGTATTCAGATCTTGCGTAGGTTTCAATAAAACAAGCGTTTGAAATTCTTCGCCAACTTCATAAACCTTTATTACCTCATATCCGCCTAGATTCCAATTTTAAATTCCAATAGCGCCAGTGCAATAGCGTATGGGTTTGAACTCATAAGTCATGCGACCTTACACTGATGAAAGCGGTGTATAAAATCTCACTGCAGATTGCATACAACACGCTCGCTAAAACTGTTGACAAAATTCGGCAAAAGAATTTAAAATGGAAGATCCATAAATAGACGAAAATTCAAAAAACGAGCTATTATGTTGTTCCCAAAATGAATATGCAATGGTGCTATTATGCGGTGTGCTCTGCAATGTGCGATCTCGTTTGCCATAAGCATTCAAACATGAATTTGGGGATCACGGATGACGTCACAACATTTATGATGTAAATTTTGGACGGTGGATAACAGGAGGATCTGGTTTGGAAATTTGTAACACTGCTGAGTAATGCGGTACTCACTGTAATTACGTACGTACGTACCTCACTGTAATTGATTTTTAAATATCATCAAGAGCTGACAGAGGCTAGTAAAAAATGAAGGTATTATTAAATTCAAATAACAGTGAGTGTTTGAATTAAATTCAAGTAACACTGAAAAAAATTCTTGCCGGGAGTACTACACTCCTGTGGTTACCTCGTCAGGGATTACAAGCGTAATGGTACATAACTACTTATGTAAGATAAAATTACCTAATAATAGTTCCAGAATTATTTTGGTAGTATTTTCATGATACCCGTTTCTAAATTCAGGTTGAAACGCTTATACATTTATGTAAGTGACGTTTTCAATGGAAATGAAAAATTTTAATTTAAAAGTTACATTGAATTCAATTAAAAATATCCAAAATCCAATTATGTCTGGATTAGTAAAAGGTAGTGTCAAATCACATGTCAAAAAATTCAACGTTGCATACTGGATTCTCATTATTCTTATATTAAACTTATCTTTTCTAATTTAGTGTGTAGTAAATTGTATTTTACTGTCCTTTTCTGTATTTACCATTTCCTTGGAAATGTCGCACATAATATGAATGAAAGGTGATAATTTTACAGCACCTTGCATTAACATCTTCGGAAGTTATTTTCAAATTATTTATTCAGTGCTCGGCCGTACAATAACCATTTAATGCTATTGCAATAGATTACCAAGTCGCGGTGAGTTACTGAATGGACGATCGCAACAAATAGTATAGTAATTCCAAAGAGTTTTGAATACAGTCCAACGCTATTTTGGTCGTCGAACGGTGATCTTTGGCTTTTATTTCGTTTTGTTCTGCGATCCCAGCGGTTAGAATGGCCGGGTTGACTATAGGTGCTTAGATAAAAGGAATTGTTGAAATGTATTAAATACGAAGCGATGTTCTTCATTCGTTAATGGACATTTCTATAAATATGTTAGACATCTCACTTACGGTAGGTACTGCACATACTCGTACTAAATCGCATGAAGCTAGCCAATTTCAATGTACTGTCAAAATGTACGTGAAGATTTAGTTGTAATTTCTGACTGTATTACTTAGATCCTTATGAATACAAGAAGTATGAATTTGTTTTTAGCTGTAATTAAAATCAGCAATATGAGTACATATTAAAGCAACAGTGCAAATCAATCAGCACTGAAGTAAAAATGCGTATAAACAAAATTTACAGGTGTATATAAATTTCCTGACTACCCCGTAAGGGACCTTGGCGTGCAGATATGTATGTATGTATATATATTTTCAATTCGCAAACCTTATTATGTAGCTAGTAGAAATATATGACTACTTCTGCTGGACAGCCTCGTCAGTCGTGTTGGTCTCAAGTGTGACTGCTGATCAAGAGGTCCTGGGCTCAATTCCCGGATCGGGCTCTATTGAATTTTTCTTAGATTTTCTAGTAGTGGGTTGGAGTTTGAATACATACCTGGTATATGGCTATAGACTCACCACCTATTTCATACATACATCCATATCCTCACGCCAGTTCCCTTGCGGAGTAGGCAGAGAGCGAAAGTTAAGTTACAAGCCTGATTTTACGTAACTATCAAAGAACAATGCAATGGTGTCAGACTTCAGATAGACAATTAACAAATGTCTGCATACTTTAATGTGTTTTTAGAACATTTATAAATGATAGCGCTAATGTGTTTTCAAATTCGTACGTAATTGTACTTCTTAGATTTTGCCTTGTTATGGTAAAATGTCTAATCATTATAGTAATACAGAATGTTCTGTTAGAACAGCTCTAATACAGAGACAAAAAATCTTCAAATATGTTTATTTAGTTGCTAGACTTATCGTTGTACATATATAACGGTCTAGCTAGCTAGTTAATCTAGCCGTCTGCGGCTGTTGCTCGTAGCCAGCGCAGATGCACCGGGTGTCTGTTGTGTCTCAGTAATGAATGCATTGTCCGTCAGTATTTGCCCTTAGGACTATTTTTGTTGAAACCTGTCCGCGTCCGTCATTGAAAAGAGGCGTAGAGTTGTTATTAACTTTGTATTATCAATCATTGTTATAAATGTAATATAATAAAATATGAGTTTACAGTGAAAAACGAGTTCAATATATTAAACTGTTGTTTTTTAAACAATTCATGCTACTGTATATAATTTATTAAATTTGTAGCTAAATTAAATAATAAATGATTTGACTGCTTAGTTGGTCGTGTTGGTTGCAAGTGTGACTGCCGATCGGTAGGTTCCGGGTGCGACTCCCGGGTCGAACAATACAAAATTTCTAATTTAGATTTTCTAGTAGTAAATCGAAGTCATTCGTTCGTGGATATGTGTCCGGTATTTGTCAATAGGCTCACCACCTATTCCACAGTGGAACGTAACCGTAACTAGTGAAACGTGGGAGTGTTCTGCATTCCTCTGCCTACTTCTACTTCTAGATTTCTCCGAAGGCGTATCAGATGAGTGCACTACACTCTCATATGAGGGGGTTAGCATATTCCCATATACTGGACAGAAGTCCAAACTCCGGGCAAAAGTCCAAGTAGTAGGTATTTCAAAGTAAAAAAAGTTAATAAAACCTTGGCCGACCCGAAGTTCGAACACAGGACTTTTGAACAGCAATCGTGATAACGACTACTCAACCAATGCGCCTCAAGTCAGTCAATAGCATTAGTCAATATTACTTTGAAACACTCATTAAGCCGATATTATTTAACGAAGTTATTTTAACAATCATATTCATACAGTTCTGTTAGAGCTCGGCTGCAAATGTCTACGACCGGTAGTTGCAAGTTGGTAACTTTTACTTACTCGTTTGTAACCGCATTTTAACAAAATATAGTAAATATTATAAAACCTGTACATAATTCAGTTACTTAACTCTTTAGCACGGTGACATATTTTAAAATTGATTCATTGCTAGGAACTTTCCTTAGAGAAAAATTTACTTCGAGTAAAAAATATTACAATATATATTATTAATACCAACAGCGTCTCCACGCCTCTTGAGTCCATCGGTGTGCTATCATGAATGAAGACACATTTGCCAACGACAGCGAGCCCAGTGAAGTTATTTGATTTATTCAGAGACCAGACTATTGAAAACTTTCACCACTAGTATTTTTATTATATGCTCCAATCAAGCTACATTTCATTATTTGCGCTGATTTTAATTAGCAAAGTAAATGAGTTAATAATTATATTAAAATATAAATTTAATTAGCTTCAATATTCGTGGGTTGTTTTCCATTCATTACACAATGCTTTTTGCGTCCTCATTCAAGGTAAAATCTTTTTACTAAAATAAAGAATAAACACATTATGTAATGTAGTCAATTGTGTGCTATAGATAAAACATAGATAATTATATTTTATAGTAGTATAACAAATTATTTGACTACATAGTATAGTGTTATAGTATATATTATAGTATAGTATTATAGTAGATATATATTATAGTATAGTATTATAGTAGGTATATATTATAGTATAGTATTATAGTATGTGTTACTATATAATATAGTATAATATATAGTAAACAATAATCATTTATCTTGATATTAGTACTAAGATAATTCGTTTCTAACGAACATCTTCATTTTCACCAGCCTTTACTGAAAAAAATACAATATTCCATTGAATCCATGGTGAGTGAGCTATAACAAATAGCTTTGTAAGCAATATATGGGCAAATATTTACTAAAACATGAGTAGGGCGGAAAGGTAACTTTTTATTATTTTAAAATCTACCAATGCCGTGAAGAAACCTGCCGAAAAATTACGATAATGATAAAATTATTGAAACAGTTGAAGAATGTGAACAAATCATATTGAATTCCTGCAGCTTTAGTTGAAAACATAATAAAAAAAAAAACGTAACATAATAAATAATTACAAAATAATATTGACCATTTTATAATTTTCTTTGGCAGCGTGCTCCCGCTAGTTAACTAAAATACACGAGGCATAAAGAACTTACCCTCAGTAATCTTTACAAGGAATCTATTGTCGTAATGACGCAGTTACAGCCGCGTCGTGATGTCGTCGATGCGAAAGATCTTGCAATTTGTGAAATATTTGGAATAGTCCCGTCTGCGGCCACCAACGCTTCACCGAACATACAGTCTGCAAGATTCAGAAACTAATTAATTGTAATGACTTACTTGGATTAATAAATATTTAGTGTTTTTGTGCTGAAAGTTATTAAACTAAAAATATTATAATTATAGTTGTAAAACCGTCTGTGGATTCAGGATCTGATAAATCAATTGGCGCTAAGGATTAATATTTATTCAAAGACATATGGTTTTTGTCATACCTATATTAGTAAAATTCTCGGGCAAAACTTTTAAAATTTCTTTTAGGCTCTCTTGGTTACAACTCGCTGGAAGTCAGGAGATGGAGGGATCAAGTGGCTATGATGTGTA
>DWEJ01000274.1:0-18367 GCA_018245835.1 Mysoria sejanus stolli | reverse complement strand
TTGTATAATTTTTTCGTCTGCGCCTAGCTTCTCTATCATGTAATAACATCATCTGCGGCTAATGATTTGTCTGGAAGAAATTTCTTTGAAGCAATAACGCCACCCATTGGTTACATGAATACTGTGTGTGCACATTGTAAGACAACTCATACTATGGTTTGAACACTAAAGAGTTTACTATTTTATTCTTTTATTTATACATACCTTTACAAATGTACATAGTACGGGCTAAATAACTATTATTTATATATGTATATTTTATTTTTACTTTATTTTTGTTAATGAATAGCGAACGTAGCGAAATTCGCGGCACGTTGTTAAGGTGCAAGTGTTACGTTAGAAAACTACGTTGTCGTCTTATATTTGCAATGTCACATTACTTTATTCACGCGGCAACATTACCCGAAAATATCAGGAAATATACAACGCCGTTAAATTTTATATCACAACTGAAAGCATTATAAACAACATTGTTGACACCGTCACTATTCAGCGCTAACAATGTACGCGTAAGTATTTATTTAAAAGGTATTTATATTTCATTTTCACATGAATTTTTGCTGCGTGGAATACATTAATGTTATTGGACACCCGTGAGACAGCTGTTTTGTTCCGGGCGAAAGTGTTTGGTTGATATAATGTATCAGCACGAAAGAACTTTGAACAATAAAGGCTCTATCTTAGAAGTTCAGGCCTACCTCGCCTGCTCATAGTGCACCCTGCTATGCAACAGTCGAATCTTTAGCCACTGACTGATCGCGGTACAGCGCGGTCAGGTACGGCTAAATGGCCTACTGACTCACAGGCAACAACGTTGACGGTGCGAGGAGGACGAAGTGAGGATATAGACGAAAGACACTTAGATACTGGACGAGATAACTTGCCACATGATGACCTACGATGTTTCCCTTTAGTTCCCAAAGCAAGTGTACACGGCTGGCCACAGCTAGAACGAAATGCTGTTAGAAATTGATACAAGGCTTTCTTCTTTGTCTCGACTATTGAGGCTAACAGGAGCATGTGATTATTTCTCCATACCACAACAGCTTAGCAGAAACACAAGTAACAGCAAACTCATCTTTTGGATGTTTTTACGTTGTGTTTTGCTCTGGCAAATTTTATTATAGTTTCTGCCCGAGGATTTCTACATAGAAAGACATGTCATACTTGTCAACCTAATTACAATATGTAATTATACATAATAATTCAATTTCATTTCAATTTTCTACTTTAAAAGTTGAACTATACTGAAGTATTATATTTATTAAAAGTTTAAAAGGAATATTACTTTCAAAGCGACTTGCAAAGCAAACATTAACAAAGTATTATACAAGTGAATGATCGTGAGAGCATTGAAAAACTTTCTTCAAACTATCTGTTAATCGAGAAAGTAATAAAAGCCGCGGACTGATTTATCGAAGTATAACTAAAAACAAGGAGAACCTAGGTCCGACATGAAATATACCAACTTTCAACCATTCTTCAGACTCACTAGGACATTAATTAATTTAAGTTAATATCAATCAAGAATACTAGAATTAAGACCTGTGATACTTAAAAGCGTAAATTTTTAAAAGTGTGTGGAAGTAAAATCTACAGGTTTTTACACTGTTTCTTTAATATTATCAATATATCATAACGTTTACACAAAAAAATTGGAAGAATTTCAAAATATCACTTATTAATTTGGATCCAAAGTAAGGATCCATTACCATCTTTATGGTTTGAATTGAAAGAATCTTTTTCTGCCTGAATGAGAAACCATTTGCAATGTTATTTTACTGAATGGTTATTTTTGTCTGAATTCAATTCAAGTAAATGGTGAGTTAGTATAATGATTGTACTAACTCACCATTTACATGTTCTTAATAGATAAAGTAATAATTCCCCACGCTGGACATGCAAATTAATAATCCAAAAACCAAGACTAGTACATACAAATAAGATACAGAAAGTTGAGAGCAAAGAACGATTTTAAGTTGTGCAAAAAAGTCTCCAGCTGATTCAGTAGCAGTCAATTCCAAACAAATTCGAAACAAGTTGAGTCCTAGATTGTTCCCTAAGGCTGAGTAATGAATGTAGTTTACAACTATATATAAACAAAAATCAAAAAAAGAAATAAAAGGAAAGATAAAAAGATATTCATATAATATTTAAAACAGAAAAGACTCATAAAATAGAAAATATTTTCATAAGTCATGAAACAATTGCAAAAGTGATAGTTGTATGTATAATAAACAAGATTGCATTTTAATAACGTCAAGTTAGATCACTACTAAAAATACTTCTGGTCAGTTAAACATTTACTACAATGCTTTTAACTTAATTGTTCCCAGTGCTCAGTGTCATGTGGTGAAGGCGTTCAAGTCCGAGGAGTAGAATGTACCCCGGTTGGTGGAGGCTGCGATCCTGCTACTAGGCCCGAAATATCAAGGTCATGTTCCACTGGTATTAGCTGCCCATCATACAGAGAAGCAGATGAATCTGAAGTAAGTGGTTTTTTACTCTATTATATATTCGAAGTCTAAAATTGTACATATTGTTCATTTACATACATAGTAAGTATTAATTTTATACTTAGCATAAAATTTAAATTTAGCAAATCGGAAGACAGAATATTTTAATAAGAAGATAAGGTTATTAAGAAATTAAATTTATTATAAGGTATGATTTGCGAAATTATATTCCAAAAACTGATCAAAGCTGATTGTGGCAATTCTATATGTAACATGTGAAATATTCCATAGGATGATATAGAAGAACTTCTGCCAGGCGTTGTGTATCACACTCAACCCCTAATTCAGCCGTATCCACCTCCTCAAGCCAAAGCCGAACAGCTTATAGGAGAACCAGATGTACCAGTCGAAGCTACGTAAGTAAACTATAATCAATGGTATATAGCTCTTCCTGTGAAGGCAACTCTGCAATTCTAATAACATTTTGATGTAGGTTTACGCAACAAACATTTTCAACGATATCTTTTGCCTCCACACAGAATTAAAATGCCGTAGAATAAGAAAGTTCCCACGCAATTAAAATTAGACCCATAACTTGTTTGATACTAACAATAAAATTTCAATTTGCATGCGTTTACTCAAATTTGATACTATTAATAGAATACAGTGTAAACTTAACAGTGATAGAATAATTTACTGTGTCCTGTCCTATGTCTTCCAAAAGAGCTCAGAGTATTTTGTTGTTGTTTTCAGCAATTACAAAATATTCTTTGCGTGTGGCTGGTTGTATGTAAGGTATTGTACCTGAAACTCCAGTTTTAAAGGTTCACTTTTGAATTCAGAAACATCACACATTTTATTACAAGGAATGACATTTCCCTTTCCATCTAACACGACTTCAGTGGATGCTTGCTCCTTTTTGTTCTCAGCTTGTTTATCGATGTTCGGTAATAGTCTTTAAGCTACTATCGCCTTAACATATTGAGTTTTAAGGATGGGTTTTGTATGTTACTCAACACTGTGAATACTTACATTGTTCCTTAAATTAGATTCGGAACCATACGTGACGAAGTGCATTCCGCCGTCATATAACGTAAATGCAAAGCAAAACACTGTACAGAGCAAATTCGAACAAAGTTACCATTATTTCACATAAATACAGAATATATATAATAAAATTTGTTTGCACATAGGACTCAGTTTATAAGACTCGGATTCAGATCAGATCATTTACCTATCACAGACCATTGCTTTCAATTAACGTTCACAATTTGTCTATTTTTTCTACTCTATGCACTGCACAGTAAGGTTTGAATTTCCTTGCACGATATACTACACTGTCTACAATTTGTCTTACTATTATTTCTTTCGCTTCTTAACTCTTTCCTATACTCTGATACTAAACATTTCTGGCACTAACACTGACACAGCTACATGGTGTTTTTCAAAAATTTTTGGTCGCAGAACTATCGATTTTCCTTCTACCTATGTTTTTGGGTTGCAGATCAAAGGGTTAACTATTGGCTATAGTACATTACAAAGAAACACTGGTGCACATACTTCTACATATACCAGCCAGAACTGATGAACTGTATTTAGGATCGGTAGACTTGTCCATGCCCCGAGCACCCAGCATGACGTACTCGTATATGCAGGTCTTGAGTGAAACTTCTGCATAGTTTTGTCATTAGACATGGCAAATTCTTTGGTTGGTGAAAAAAGTTTACATATTTTGACTCATCGCATTAACTTATCTACAGGAATTACTTGTGTTATATTGTGTTTTCGTATCTTTAAGATACTCTAAACGATACTTAAATTGAGTTTTAAAAATGTAGTATTGGAATCTATTTTATATTTCCCGTAATCAAATGTTTATATGTTTACTTAAATCTGCTCCACCATTTCGTCTTTTTTCGCCAGCCATTCTGAATTTGATGATATAAACAATTTCAAATAATTCCACGTCAATGCATTTAGTATTTAGATAACTCTTAAGAGCCATGGCTTCTGTTATAGCTACATCAAGGATGACGAATGGGGTCCCTGCAGCGTAACCTGTGGTGAAGGTTGGAGGAAGAAGGAAGTTCACTGCAAGATCTTTCTAGAATTCAGCAGAACTATTGCCAAACTGCCGGACAGCAAATGCATGGGACCTAAGCCTTCGGAGGAAACAGAGAGATGCGTAATGGAACCTTGCTCTATGGCATATGGGACATCATTTGGAGATTCTAGCATACCATCCTACAATGGGGGTGATAGGTGAGCCTGTGATATTAATTATTTGTATTAATACAACTTTCATTGGTATTGTTAAAAAATGAAATAGAATTATTATTATCTTTTTGTCACAGTTTATACGAATACGTTTCAAAAAATTTTGTTAAATATGTATACAATTTTTGCAAAACTGTATCACAAAATTTGTGAAATACTTGATTGATTTGATTCATACTCGTTATTTTTGATGTAAATTCGGACTAATTCGAACGTAAGAAGTTAAACGAACCTGCAAATCTAGAGGTTCTTTCGATTTTATATTGGAACTTGTATAACATAAACGGCTTTTTGAATCGTTTTTCGATAAAATTGAACGTATATTTATTTTTCTCTTTTTTTATCTTACAACAATGTCACATTCACTTACTTTTAAATAAGAGACGAACTATAAATCTTAGTCACTTCATTCATGTTCATCCTTTTTAACAGAAAGTAGAAATTGATAATGCATTTCGTTAATGACTAACTTTATTAACATAAAAGGCTAGAAAATAAAATATGAGATTTTATTATACAAGACATATAATGTAAAAAGGTGTAACACGATATAAGTAAAATTGTTAATAATTTTAGTGAACCAATATGAACCAACCAATGAACTAACTCAATTCCTTAAAATAGACGGATAGACCTCCCAATTTTAGAGTTTCATAAAATATTAAATAGATATAAATTGGAACACACATTTTCATAATGTGAATCGCACTAATAATGTTCCGATAAGAATACAATAAAATGAAATACTATTAAGTAAACAACATTTTGCATTACGCTAAGAGTTTAAACAAAATTTATCAATGTCACAACAGAACAAACTTAAATAACTAACTCAACAACAACCAATAACTGTAGTCAACAAAACACATCTGTATTTGTACGTTTTTCAATAAATCAAATAAAAATGACGAGATTAGGAATTGAAAAGAAAAGTATATATATATTTGCATTGGTCGTTTAACCAGCACTGTAAAGTGGCAAAAAGACGAGTAATAAATGTTGGCTATCGCTGCTCTTAGTGCACTAAACAATGCACATTTAAAATGGAACGGAAAAATTGTGCCGCTCTATCATTATAATTACTATTTTTATCAAAGGCGCTCGCAATATAATGGACTCTACTTAAGTGCCTTTACGTCATACGATCATTACTAAAGTAGTAATGTGATAAAAAGGCACATAGAGAAATAATTTTCTGGAATCTATGTTTTTATACGTTAAATGTTAATGATGTTTTACCAATTCCGTAGATTCTAATAATAACAACCAAAAACATAATATACATAATATAATTTTAAAATATATTAAACGCTTAAACATTGTTAAAGATACAAGTCATTTAAAAAGGTTTAAACATTTAGTCTTACAAGAAAATGTACTTAATTTTTTCACAGAATTAAAAATATAAAGAGAGCACTCGGGCATTACGCGAAGGATAAACTAAGCCATCAAGGTGGAAGCAGAGCTCTTAGGGAGTGCATTGTTTCGAGTTAAGTGCAGATAAGGAGGAGTTATTGTTCATACAGTGTAGTACCTCGCATTCGCTGTCTCAAACCAGCGACTTAATTTCCGGTCATTAGATAATTTAAACCAGAAGGAATAAGGACTAAGATAATTAGAATTTTTGATATGGGATAAACAATGTAATAATACCATCAATATTATTGTTTACTTTTCTTCTGATTTTCGGGGAAATTGAAAAACTTTGATATATAAAATGTTGTCTATAGTTTTAATTGGTTATCAATTTCCTTCGCAAACACAGTTAAAATTTACAAATATAGACATTTAAATAATGAAAGAATAGTAATAAATTCAAAAGTTACAAACTTTATACTAGTGAAAATACTGCATCATAAACCATTTATTTACTTAAACCGTTTATTTAAGATGAGTAATTAATAAATGTACAAACTATTTAGTATTCATTATGTTTATCTCGCGCTCAGTTTACTTTGCAAAGTTCATTCAGAACTCCATTAGAGGCAGCCTCTTTTACGACGTCGTTGACTCTTATTTCAAGTAAAGTTTCCTTGACGGCTACTTTAGCTTGTAAATCTTCAATCTCAGATCCTTGTGACACAACATCATCGTCCAGTGTTGTAGTAACTATTCTCAATTCAATCAATGATATTAATAAACCGAAAGGCAAGAATTCTGTCATATTCCTTTCAAATTCATCATTTGGATAAACGACATTGGCATCAATGTTAAATAGGCTTAGAAACGACTTCAGACTGTTGTAGTAAATTTTTTTGATATCCTCGAAGTGTTCAGATCTGAATTTGGAGTCGGCACAAATGTAGAGGAAATAGATTATATCAGTGACAGGATTCGCGTAACGCATTGCTTGAAAATCGAGAAAGCACATTTTTGTTTTCTTTTCCTGGAAAAATACATAAAGCTGTTTTAGATGATCTTAATAATAAATTTTTCAAATCATCTGGAAGAATTTGGAAACTGTTTTCTTTTAGCTCTATATACATATATTTTCTGATAAATTTTCGTGATAATCCGGCGAATTCAAAGATGTATGTGTAAAGGAAAAAATTCCAAATAACAATGATTTCTATATAACAACGCAAGATCATGCCAGTAATCCCAAAGACTTAGGCAGAGGAGTGAAGTACACTCCTACGTTTCACCAGTTACGTGTAAATTCCACTTTGGAATAGGTAAGGCTATTGTCATACACCGGTCACATTTCTAGACTCTGAGTTATAACTAAAAAATCTAAATTAGAAAAATCCAATAGTTTCTGACTCGATTTTGAACCCAGGACCTCCCGATCGGTAGTCGCACTTGCAATCAACGAGACGGACAATTCTATATAACGAAACAATGAACTATTGATCTCGCAATATGGAGAAGATCTCGTTTGCATTGTTAATGTTCTAAATGGGCCTTAGCGTCTTAGTTTGTTTCTGATACAGGAATTTCTTGATTTCCATAAAGAAGCTTTTCTAATATTAAATCAATGTACTTCTCATAAAAATAACTTGTTTAACACAACTCGAAATTTGCAAACATGTTATGTTATATGTCCTTATAGGGGCGGAGTGAGAATAAATTCCTTGACTCATGCGAGGATACGCAATGTATTAAGCGACGACAAAACCCAGTGTTGGCAGATAGTGATATCGCGTGGTCTACCTAGGCACAGCTACATGCGCTGACCGCCTATGCGCAGCAACGTATGTGGTGCGTGAAGCTGTCCTCTACGATTCCAAAACCACCTGCCCAGCGTGGGAATTATGGGCCTAACGCCTCAAGGGTGGCTTAAATCCAGCAGTAAACTGCAATTCGTTGATGATTATGATGATTTTTATTATGTTTTAAGGAGATATTTTATCCTGGGCTTGGCAAAAGATAAGGAACTGGCCGGATTACAAGAGTTTAAGAAGGCAAACCCCGAAACAAACTGTTTAATACTTACAAAAGTAGGGGATTAAATATTTGAAGGAATTTCGCTGGTTTGTGGGGAAGTGACCTAATATTTCTTGGCCTTTATTTAAATATTTATACTTCATGATCAACTCTTTATATTGCTTACAATGAAAAGACTCCAGAATTTAGTATACCGAGCCAGGTAGATGTGGAATTGCAGAATTTCTAAACCACAAGTAATATATTTAGTTTGTTAAAAAATCATTAAACTCACGTAAATACATTCATTCAATACCTATATGTGACTTGAATCAAACCTAGAATATGTCAGGAAAATATTCCAACTCGCATTATTAAAATGGATGTAATTGTATAGAAAATAATATTTCACTTATTATGTAACAATAATTAAGTAACAGATCACATGGCATCTACATATATTTTACTTCAATATATTGTTATAAGATAATTTCTGATTTGATGACATATAAAAACTATATGACCTACGTATGTATAGAAATATTATACAGTTTAAAATATGCGCCTAAAAATAAAAGAAAAGTATGAATATTTTTAAAAAATATAATTATTAATGTTTTCTCACCTCAGACTTAAAAAGAATATTATTAATCCAACAATCTCCATGACAGAACACATTGTAGTGCGAAGGTTGTAAGTACATTTTCAAAATATCAAAAAGTTTCGGCTTCATACTTTCTAACTTCGATCGTGCACCCAAATCACTGATTAAATTCAAAGACATTTCGTAAGATTCAAAAAAGTAATTTCTAAGCTTGCTTTTATTGACAAAATTATCTCGAAACATCAGATCATGAAAATTTTTGCTTACATCTGTATATTTGTTTGGGTCGATATTATAATATACAAATGACAAAGCGTGAAATTTTGCCATTTCCCTCATGACAATTGTAACTCGATCAAAATCCAGTTTCTGAAAACTTTCGACTTTAGTATCAATTTCAAATCCTTTTAATAGCAAATCTTCTAGTATTATCACTTCATCACCTTTCTCTATACTAGATGTGATACATTCAGGAAATATAACTTGATCTTCAGCTTGTAAATCGTTTTGTATATCCTTAAATTTATCTATAACATCTTTGTAAGCTATTACTTCTCTTTTATGCAATTCATGAAACAGTTCCTGTCTTGTAGTATTTACTAATGTTTTCACAATAACACTGGCATTATTGTCACGATTGTTGCTGTCTTTGATAAGAACTCTAAAAACATTTGCTATGTAATTTTCGCCTTTACCACATACATAATCCACGTGATATGTGAAATCTTCTATACCCTTCAGTTGAGCTACAGTTTTTATGCAACTGTGTAATTCACTGCAATTAAACTCGTCCGGTTCGCTAAAATTTACGTCCAAAGACATATTTTTAACACCACACTCACTAACTGATAATTCGATAATGATTCTAAAGAAAGATTCCTTAGTGTTATCTGTTATGATAACGATGATAAGACAATAATATTCTTAAAATTTTTTAGGTTCTTTAAAATTTTATTAATGTAATCTGTTATGTAATACTTATATGACTTTTTCTGTCGGTTTTTTTTTTATTTTGATAAAAATCTGTATATACTCAATCACTGGAGTATGTAGAGTATATACTTAAACACCTGTAATCCTTGAACAGATAGGCAGAGAAATGTAGAACACTCCCGCGTTTCACTAGTTACACTTACGTTCGAATATGGAATACGTCGTGTGTCTATTACCATACACGGGCCTCCTATGCAGACTCTGAGGTAACTCAGTGTACCCTAACTGTGACTTGGACCTAGGATCTTCTGATCGACAGTCATGCTTGCAACCAACACTACCAACGAAACAGTTGATGAACATTTCTCAGAACTCTATTTACATTTCCATACATAGGTTTGTAATAAAATTTATATACAAAATAATCTATTTTGTATATTCATATGAAATCAGCACGTTATTTCGTAGCTATTACCTGTATCCTATATATTTTCCTATATGCGTAAAGGATCATTATGATATGTTCATAATAACTTATAATTGTTTTTAACAGGTCTCATATATTCGGGACGTCCAGTAACATACGGGTAGCGCCAGGATCGCCTGGGAAGTCTTACTCCTGGAAAGAAAAGGGATATACCAGTTGTAGTGCTTCATGCCTGAGTGGTGTTCAGGTAATTTAGTATCATCTTTGCATCAGTAAGAGCTGTAATGATTACGAACTATATTTATGTTCGGAACACACCAAGCTATTTTGTCCTACCGTGCATCATTATCATAATCGCCGTTACTATTCGTCACATCAGCTTTGATTATTCCAGTCGTAATACAGTTTTAACCCTACGGTACACCATATCATTCGATTCACCGCTGATCTCATCCACCCTGAACTTTCTATCTCCTTAATATGTTTTGTCAAAAACGTTATACATTAAAGTTTACATTATCATCTAGAACTTTCTAAAACTTTCTCAGATCGAAAATTTTGATTTTTTCTGTATTCCAACAAACTTGACCGTAGTATTCCAACCTTATAAATATATCGTTGCTCATAAATATTCTAATCCTCAGGAGCTGATCATCCAATGCGTCAGAGACGAGGACGGCAAAAACGCTTCGCCTTATATGTGCGATCCTCTCACGAAGCCAGAGAACCGAGTGAGGACGTGCAACGATCATCCGTGCCCACCGAGGTAAGTATTCGCGAAGTCCATTAAACAAAATAGATATCTTGCGACATCTCCACACACGTCTATCTGATCTGATCACAAACTTATTACGGCTCGTGTTATGACCACCAGGCGGGTCATAAACTACTCAAATATATATAAACATGTACTTATACCGACACTTCATTATAAACATTCTCGTAATACAAATGCTTGTATGCATCACACACAAACATGAAATTACCCAGAAAATACAAATATTTGTCCTGCGTGGGAACCAAATCCGCGACTCCTTGTTCAGTAGCCAGGTTTATGAACCATGGGACGGTCTGGCCAGTCGGAAATTGTGCCCGCAGTTTCACAAGACTTCCCTTATGACAAGCCGGAGATCAACATTGGGTAGTTTTACGAGCGCTTAAAATTAGCTTTATTTTACTGCATCGTTCTAAAATTAATTTTTCATGTTTTATGTTATACCATGAACAAATTGTTTCTAAATGTTTAATCTCATTTGCCAATAACTCAGACGCATTCATTTGAAGTTTAGGTTTCGCAGAGCCTTAGATATCACGTTTGGATTGACTGCCTCGTTGGTCGTATTGGTTGCAAGTGCGACTGCCGATCGGGAGGTCCCGGGTTCGATTCACGGGTCGAACACTACAAAAAATTTTCTAATTTAGAAATTTTGTACTAAATAATCTAAATTAAAACTCTAGCAGTTGTTCGGTGTCTGGATATGTGCCCGATGCATGGCAATAGGTTTACCAACTATTCCATAGTGGGACGTAAACCTAACCGGTAAAACGTGGGAATGTTCTGCATTCCTCTGCCTATCTCTTCGGGGATTACAGGCGTGAAGTAACGTTTTCTTTTCTTGGATATCACATTCGTTTCCAACTATGACTAATATATTGTAGGGCTAATATTATACAAAAATATATACATATATGTATGTATATAATAGGTGTCAAAGTGTTCGAGTGAACTTTATTGCTCTATGTAACATTAAAATTATTCTTTAGTACAGCATATTGCACAATTTACATTTACTTTCGGTCGTTAACCGTTGCGATGCAACGACTGGAACCCATCGTCATCATCATCATAAAGCCTTTTAAGATGTCTCCTCAGAATAAGAAGGATTAAGGCTGCCATGCAGGCCAATATGCAAATCAGATCGCAACTTATTCACAAAAATTATTAATACAAAATCAAAAATATTTTTTAAAATGATACGTAACACATACGAAATGTATCGTAGCGAATTAAACTTTTAATGTCCACCGCTATAAAATTACGGGTTCAGGGGACGAATGGGTTGGAGTTACGGATATTACTGTTTACGCGCGTCAACGGCAAACGAGCTCAATTTGTAACTTAACACGTGTGCCCGCCTTTCAGTTTAAATTGAGTTATTTTTAAATATCTAACAGTACTATATCGAAGGTCTATGCACACTCCACCAACCAGAAATCAACTTTTCTCTCGCGAGGAAAGCGCTTTCCCTCCCTCTATCGCATTAGCACTTAGTACAAGCGTGAATCCACATTCACGCTTGTACTAAGTGCCTTTACTACCCTTACTACCTTACTTCTTGTTACTCGTAGATCGAGTACTTTCTATCGCGACTGTTGATCGTGAGGTTCTGGGTTTAACTCACGGGTTGAGTACTATATTGCATTTTCCTGAATAAAGAAAATTGCATTTTCCTTCTAGAACAAATTTTAGTAATGGCTCGGATCCTGCATTTGTTCCCGGATTATGGGAATAAAAGTAACAGGTTAAACGTGTAAGTATACTGTACTCCTCTGTCTACCTCTTTGGGGATTAGAGGCGTGATGCTACGTCGTACGTTTTTAATAATAATAATAATAAATACATTGTGTACCTACACAGTACAAATCAAAGAATAAGCCAAAATTGAAGCTAAATCAAAGGCAACAGTGTGCATAGACCTTGAAAATACCGTGGTCCTTAAAAACGGCGGTTATAACAGTACGTTAGCGCGACGAGTCCCAGCGGCCGCGCGCCCGACGCTGCCGACAGCGCGCGTAATGGCGTCGTTGCGGCAAACGTGGCAACTGGCTGCCTTGTTGAATTGCATATGAATTTTCAAACTTTTATAGCAACGACGAATGCCTTTTATATTATATGTTTATACTACTTTAAATCCTATAAAATGTATTCACTTAAAGCACCTGGAGCGGCATTCGAGACGAAGTTAATATATTTTCTTTGCAAATTTCTGTAAATATTTGTAATGATCGTGATAGCGAAAATCGACGCCATCTTCAATACTGAAATTAGATTATTGACGACAGCCAACGAATGTTTTTTACTAGTTTTGGTAGATTGTATTTCAAAATAACGTAACATTAATATTACTATAAACAAAAATCGGGTATTACAAAGCTATTTGAACAGATCAAGAACCAAAATTTATTATTAGAATAACACGGCCAAGTCTCTTGCAAGGCTGGCGCTTACATCGTAAAGCGAGCGATCAATGCCGCGAGTGGGATGCACTTAGTGATGGACCTAACTTAGATCATGTAAGTCGAAACTCAATTTAAGTTAGTTTGCTATAATTGATGACATTCAGCGAAGACATTCATAGAACACTATCTACGTCGGTGTGCAACTGAAGCTATATTTTGTAATCTTGTATATTGCAATTTAAGTTATACATAGTGTGTAGTAATAGTAACTTCTTATAGAATCATTGTAATAGCATTTTTAAAAAATATGGCATAACGTAAAAATAGTTACAAAAAAATCCTGGTTTATAACCTACCTCAAACATATTCGTAAAATTAAAATATGAACAACATAATACAACATTAGGCGGCAAGTAAATGTATGGTTGATAAAATATAAATATACAACAAATGTATGATTAATTTATGGCATAATTGAATCCCTATAAATATTTATACATCATTTTTTGTTAATTTTTTCTACTTCTAATACATCAGTGACGGGGTGTATTTAATGACGCAGTAACGCTTATTTCTTACGTACTAAAGCTGCTTCTTATTTAAGTGTTCGAGTATAGAGAGATTCATTGTAATCGTTACTATGTAGTTCCATTTTTATATTTTTCAATCTTAATTATAGAGTAATGATTGTTTTATTAAAATAATATCGAGAGTTTATTCACCCGGGTGGTAGTTCTTGTGCCGCACCAATACCTAATTTATAATTACTCTATGCGCAGATCTATAATTCGGGTTGGTAACATTTCCACGATCATAATTCAATAACGAATATGGTAAAAGTCATGCTGTTTCATACGATTGCTAGATAATATCTTCCCCTAATGAGCTTCTAATAAAATTTTGACGTTCAATAATTATACATGTGTCTCGTATCTATACTGAAGACTTAAATTTAAATGTCAATAATCTAAACGTATTGGAGTATTTGGATTATGATCGTGACGTTCATTAAACTTAAAAGAATCAGGATGTGATATTTTTCTATATCTATATTAATACCATTTTCTTGTTCCCATGTCTTAATACAAACATTACTACTTTGAATAACGAATATTTTTGTAACTTAAAATAACCCACCCAGGGTACCGTTTAAAAACCCAGCCAGCACCCAGCATTTACAGAACCATTCTGTTTCAGATGGAACTACACGGAATTCTCTCAGTGCACCAAGTCTTGTGGTATTGGTATTCAGACTCGCGAAGTTACGTGCATTCATGAGGTAAATACGTTTCTGAAATATCTTATTCATGACTGAATAAGCTTACAGCGTGTAATGAAGTCAAAGAGAACGATCTATTTGACGTATAGACGTACATTTTAACGTAAATTAAATCTAGTACTAACAACAATTAAGTGGTACAAATATGCTAAGAATAATTTTCAAGCTTTTTTGGCCTTTAGCCTTGTCTTTTTAAGTTGCCACCACTGTGAATTATTGTGTACATTTATTTATGTTATCTGTTTTAAACTTTTGAAGTAACAATATATGTACGTTTGCTTTCCTTTTTTCAAAAATAAAAACAAAATATTTAAACAGGCCTCGTAGGTCGAATTGGTTGCAATCGCGACTGCTGATTCACAGGTCCTGGGTTCAAATCCAGGGTTTGATACTGTTGGCTCGGTGTTTGGATTTGTGCCTGGCATCTGTCAATAGGCTCACCCTCTTTCCCATAGTGGGATTATGTCCCACGTAGATAGTGAAACGTGGGATTGGATTACAATTATCCGTCTACGTAGTTCTTCAGGAATTACAGGCGTGATTTTACAGTTATTAAAAAGTTATAATCAACAGTTTTAAAGTGGTATAAACGTTAACTTGCCAACTAGTGGTGTCGTTTTCCAAGAGCCGATGGTACACCGCTATTTTTAATCATTGATTACCACTCATTACCGCATATATACCGCTCGAGATTTACCACGTAGGTAAAAATAGGATGCGTTTTCAATTATATGCGTGTACAATGTGTTTATAACAGTATTATGAATGATCTCGTCAAGTGTATTTTCAAAACATGTGCGGTTTAAAAATGGACATATTGATACCATTATATTCAATTTTTTTTAACCTGAACCATATTACATTTTTTCTTTTGTTAGTAAGTATTTTTTTTACAATACTGTACCTTTAACTTTGTACCTTCGTAAATTCTGCTATTTTATATTGTTTCGCGCAATTCCATGAAATTGCGCAATTTCCATAACATAAAGCAAGAAATTTGAATAGAGTTTCAGTGGATTGTGCTTTTAACAAAGGGCTTAGATATTAAGTAGATAGAATAAAATAAAAGAACCTTATACATTAAATGTAACTAATATATTCAAAGATATAACAATAATTAACAAACTATTGGGTATATTATATGAATAATTAATAATAAAACTAAACTCACAAAATATTTGTAAACATTTTTGATTTGACAGTTTATTTCATTATATTATTCGCATGCCGTTATCGGCCAACATGAGCACTGTATATAATAATGGTTATTAATATTTCTATGTAGACCCTGTTCTGTAATAAAGTTATTAATATTATGTAATATATACCTACTTTAGTAAAAAAAGATAAGACTGCTACCTACAACATATTTGTAGAGATATAAACATGGCATGATGTTCGACCGCAGGTGACCCGCGGCGGCACCAACACGGTGGTGGTCCCCAACAGCATGTGTCCGCAGCCGCCGCCGCCCGACCGCCAGTACTGCAACGTGCTGGACTGCCCCGTGCGCTGGCACAGCGGCGACTGGTCCAAGTGCTCCAAGACCTGCGGCGGCGGCATGAAGCAGAGAGAGGTGAGGCGAACCACACGAGACCAAAAGATGAACAATGAAGCAGTATACAACACTCACTAACAAAAGAACTAAAATAGAATTCATTTAATCAATGCTATCCTTTGCATTTTACATTGATGTTTTCCAATAAACGTGAAAAAAGCTAGATTTTATTGGATAACAAATGATCCA
Organism: Mysoria sejanus stolli; assembly: GCA_018245835.1. Lineage (NCBI taxonomy): Eukaryota > Metazoa > Arthropoda > Insecta > Lepidoptera > Hesperiidae > Mysarbia > Mysarbia sejanus. Next base: position 2,098 of record DWEJ01000274.1, on the reverse strand, counting down.
ATAAATTTTACATTTAAAGAAATCTATCTTTGCTCTTAATAAATTACCAATTAACATAATGGCAATTAATAAAAAACTTTTCATTATCATCATCTTAGTAAAAATTATACCTACCAAAAAAGCTGATCTTGGTAAGGTTCCGGTTAATACAATTCATCATCATAATTTCCGTCCACTGCTGAACATAGGTCTTCAATAACACGTGTTATATTATTAGGTGGAGTGTAAACAGATAATGGCCCAGTCCCACGTGGTGGAGAGGCCAGCGGCGCTCTGCAACTCTCCGAGACCCGCCTCCACTAAATCCTGTAACAGCCGCCCTTGTCTACTCGACACTTCATCTCCAGAGATATCACTAGCTAATTCCTCGTACATCCAACACGATCCGAAGAAGAGAAAGGTGAGAAAAAACAGCAAAGATTATACAATTAATTAGGCATTAATGTTCTTTTGATCGATTATCTTCGAGCTAATCAAAAAACTAACGCTAGTTAACATCTCAGCAAAATGTCACTTGTATTTGTGTTTGAAATCCTGATAACAACTATTGTAACGATACTGTAAACATTCAAGATAAAAAAAAACGTTTTATCGTAAGATAATGTTAGTTTTGTATGGTAATGACGTCATTGAAATAATCATTGAACGATGTCGACCAGGTAACCGTTAAGGTGGGCGGGTCGGCGACGATATTCTACGGAACGCAAGTGAAAATAAAATGCCCGGTGAAGGGATACAACAGGACGAAGATCCAGTGGGCGAAGGACAATCAAATTATAACGAAATCAAAAAAATATAAGATTTCTAAAAAGGTAACAATAATTTATATTTAATATAATCATCATTTTCATTTTTTACACACCAACAGTTATGTGGAATGGTTAAATACATTTAATACATTTTATTCAATAGCAACAAATAATACATGTATTCATTTAAAACAATAGACAATTTGGGTCAGGACTTCTATATATAAACAATGCGATGTGTAACCAAATCAGATCTGTTGAAATATGGTACATAATTTCCCGATATTTTCGACGAAATCAGGAGCAGAAACCGCAAATTATGCGGGATTTATCTATTTGCGTACTACATCAAGTAAAAGTTAATTAAAAAACGCAGAGACATTACATATGAGCAGTTTTAACGTAATCATTAAAAACAATAAAGAAACATTGATGAATTAAACAAAATACCAAAAAAGGTACGATTAGTGATAAAACATAGGTAAACTGTGAATTATAAAATAGAAAAATGCATATATAATATTAATGATAAACAAGTTGCTAACACTCTAATCTAAAGTCAATAAATCTTTATATATTCAGCTTAACGTTTAACAAATCTAATTTAAGCGTCTCTTTTCAAGAACATAAAAATCGAAAAATTCCAATAAACAAGATCGAGACCTAAATGTCTAAATACCTAGCTCTTGAAACTTCTCTGAAAATTGCGTGTTTTTGCTGACGTTTAGAGTCGTATTTGTTCTCGTATTTGTTATTAACATCTGACAATCCGCTGAGCAAAAACCTTTGGAAATACTCTCAACTGTACTGAAAAGAGCTAAACTGAGTAACAATGTGCCGAGAACTCGCTACCGGGTTACATTGACGAGTTCAATTTGAAATTGTCACTTCACTTGCCCGAGACGGAATCAGAGTTTGTATGAGACATTAAGCCAATTGAATGCCGGTTAGAAATTATGAGCACGTACTTTGTAGGTACTATCGACCAAATTGAATCATGACCCACCTTGCTGACAGTTCGTTTGTAATTTTAGCAAAGAAAAATTCGTTTTCTTGACGGGCGTGGCATTGCACTTATGACGTTTTAAATATTATTAAACTACAGAAAAATCACTCAGAATGACTGACAGTTGTCAAGATGTCATATTATTCTATTACTCTAGACAAGACTGTTAAATTATCTCAGATTAAAACTGAAAACTAATTAAAATCAATAATAATGGCTAATTTAGGACAAGAAAGAGTGCGGATTATAGTGCTCAGTGAGCAAGACTATAGTATACGGGAAATATCACGGGAGCTGAATATATCTCGGAACACAGCGAGAAAGTGGATCCGACGTAATGCTG
>DWEJ01000273.1:0-18403 GCA_018245835.1 Mysoria sejanus stolli | reverse complement strand
GTAGTGTTCGACCCGGGAATCGAACCCAGGACCTCCCGATCTGCAGTCGCACTTGCAACCACACGACCAACGAGGCAATCAAATTTTTACAATTTTTTTATGTACTTATTACTAAAAAGAAATCCTAATTGCTTCGGCATAGTTTTCTGTTAGTTATATAAAAAGTGAGTTATGGTTGCCTGTTAAAGGCAAAACTATGGCAAAAAAATTACGAGATGGTTGCGCTTGCCCGTGCAATTTATTTTCGCTAAAGAAATGTGTACTGCTATTTTTGTATTATTTTTATATTTAAAAATATATTTTGGGATATCGCTACACAAGGCAATTCGATTCTAAGGTCGGACGAGCCTCTGCAATGGTGCTCATACTGATGTAAACTTATGGTGCTATTCAAGCAGCAAAATTTTATTTGATACACAAAAACAAAATTAGATGTTCATGTTTTAACAATCTCATTCATTAAGTTTTCTCATTGTATTTATCTCATGACTTGCACTGTGCACCGAGCAATATTTTGATTGATTCATAATTCATATCGATACACGGAGATCAATTACGACGATGAGCGAAACATGCTCCAACGTAGATATATGATCCGTCTGTTCCCATTCACGACCTTCATCACTTAAATCGCTGATCGCTTGTTACGTTACGTTACGTTACGTTACGTTAATGACAATATCTTCCGGTCCTAGATTAATAAAATTAACGACGATTAATAAAAATACAAACAAATACAAAATAATAACGCAATTATGTATTATATTATAATTAAGTTATGTTAAATATTAACTTATATGAGGTTTGCTACAAATTTGACGAGCATCTTCTATCCACATGTCGTATATAAGAAAATATAGAGTGTTTTAATGTATAACATGTATATGTATAACATTTTTTAGTTTAAGAATCTCAAGACTTTACAATGTAGTCTTTATCCGTTGGGATCTATTGTATTGTTATTGCTCATTGTCGTCGGAAGCGGCAGCGACACGTGTCCTGGAAGCCAACGTGTCTGAAGCAATTAGAGGCACAGGAAGTGATTCATAGAATTGACATGTCCAGACAGACCACACAGGGTACAATGGGATTACTTATTATCGTTTCAATTTTGTATTTACCGAGGACATATAAAAATGACGGTTTATAAGTTTCTATACATTGCATGTGACCTGTTAATAACCGAAAATTTTGTTTTAAAAACGAATATGAAGTTTTTACTATGCTTCTTGGGATAATTCAATGGCAAAGTCGACTTCAACTCCCGCGCATCAATCCGAGCTTTTTTAGTATAGAGTTTAATAAAATTGTTGTCGGTAAGTTTAAAATTATTACTATGATTAATGTAAAATCACTCTTGTGCTCCCCGCAGAGTATTTCACCAATTACGATTATGTTCCATTATGTAATAGGTAGTGAGTCTATTGCCATACACCGGCTACAAATATTAATATAAAATCCGGACGAATCTTTTTATATAACTATAAAAAAAACATGATGTTGACCTAAGTTAGAACAACTGGTATAAGTGCGTGTTCTTCTTTACACAATGACATCGTTTTTAAAATTCTACAGAACTACGAGAAGCCATAAAGAAAAATGTGATGGCCACTGAAAACGGAAAAGCATTGAGAGTGTACAATCTCCTTTACGCAACGTTCGCATTACACGCGGCCATCAGCTTTCCATTTCTATTTGGATTACAGTTACACAGAATCGATTTTAATATTGGATGACTTACGAGCAAAAAGTATTGAATTACGGAACCCACGCGGCGATTGTGATACGGGAAGTATGAATTATAATTTGTAGAAACTAGCCCGAGTACATTGGGTTTGCTTGTGAAATATTTTTAATTTAACAATTATGCCAGTGCTCACTTGCCCAGCGTGGTAAACTATGGCTTCAGCCTTTCTCATTTCAAAAAGAGATTTGTTGCCGCTTAGCAGCAATAATTTATATAGAGATGACTTCGCAGTTGACTTCGAACGCCACCGCTCGATCACGGTTTACCTCCTGAATCTGATAAAATTATGTCCAATAGCTTGAACGTGACGGGCGTAGATAGAGGATATGCAAAACCTGGAGACTTCAAAGTCAACCCACGTAGAAGCTCCTTGGTGATACTTTGTTTAACAGCGAAACGAAATACGGTAGAGTTAGTTTTATTGAAATACTAAAATGTAAATTTCGTAGAATATCGAGTGATAAACTAGGCTAAAATACATTTCTCTGATTGGTATAAAAATACATAGTTTCGATGGATATCGCGTTCAGCGTACCGATATATTATGTCCGAAATCGAAAAGAAATATCCCGTAAGGTTTATAATTTGGATAGCAATTAAATATCACTTACTTTGGATGGCTTGTTGCATGTTCGCATGGATATGTGGTTATTTTGCGAACAAAATAACATTAACGTAATTTAAGGTGTGAACGCCATTTTATAACTAATTTTAAACAATAGGATTACCTTAAGGTGGTAAAACGCTTAGGTACCGCTTGATAAATAATAATATAAAAGTAGATTTGAGAATCTGAAAGACTTTTGACAAACTGTACTAACTGAAATCACCTACATTTAATACTGTAATATTTAAGCACATATAGATTTATAAATAAATATTTCGTTTCAATTTAGGTGATGTACGGTTGAAAGGTGAAAGGATCAATAAGAGGCATGCTAATGAGAGCCGTTGGCACAATGGTACGAGAATCGCCTACGATTAAACATCCTTTACACTCGACGACACGACACATCGTGACCGTTTACGATCGTTACCGTACGTAATTGTTTGTTTTGATGGCACGAATCGTGAAACTTGGATCACGACAAATTTTCAAAAATCTTATTTAACCATATTTGCTGGTTGTTTTATTGGTAACAATATTTCTATAGTATCACTGCAAGTTTCTTACAGGACATGCAGAGATCCCTGGCAGTCAAATAAAATAATGTTTTTGTGGGATACTTTTGTTTTATCTTATTAAAATCCCGAAAACATGCGTGAGTTAAGCTTGTACATATATATTAGGTACGTACATACACAGGTAAACATACATAGATACTCATAAAACGTCAAAATATGAAATGTGCAATCTTATTCAGTTTAAATTAACATGAAAAATGTTTCAAGCCCATTAAAACAGAATTTTAAGTGTCATAAGACAGCTTAAAGTTGTTACTTTGTACTTGTTCGCTAACAGCAAATGATGTTCCAAAGCAAAACCTACGTGTATTGTAATTTTCTGAACGTAATAAACTTGTCCTCCTATATTCTCTTGCATATGAGCGATGGCGCCTACACAAAACAAACATACAGTTACATGGGCGTCAACACTAAATATTCGTACTTATGAATGATATGCCGATGATTTGTTAACAATGAAACGTGTACGTGAATGATTAAGCAGAAAGCCGGTACAAAATCGAACGGCTAATAAGCCTGTCCAAGTACCTACACTGTGATCGCTTATACCACAATAACGAGCTGTTTGACAGGATAGGGTTATTTAAATAATAATAAGTGAAGATAAATTATTGTAAGCCTTTTTATTATATTGGCGCGGATGTATGAATATAAAATACCTAATAATTGACTACCGTGTGCGTCTAGTGAAGTTTAAATTCCTTTGAAAGATTTGTGTACCTTGTACGGTAATAGTTTGCGACGTACCTAGAACTACTAGTGACACGTGTAGTATATTGCCATTCTCTGCCTACCTCTTCTGGGAAATACAAGCGTGATGGTACGATGTGGTGTATAATAATTGAAATATCTAATTTTTTTATTTAAAGCCTTCTGTATTATGTATGTTATTATATAAGAGCAGCAACAAGCACTTCACATAAAGAAGACTTCGTATATTATATCAGGTATGAATAAAGTATACGAAACGCGACCTGTTGATACTGCCTTTAGCTTTCTCGAGTGCCTCAGACTCCACTTGTTGCTTTGAGTGGAAATTGGAGTTCCGGGTTTTCTTACCTCGAGGGGCGGAAAAAAGATAATTGTGCAAATATTCGGAAAACTAAAGGGCGGCGGGTGCAATGAAACGAACAATAGATAACGTATGTCTTTTTATGCACATAATTATGTACTTAGTGTTTTTTACATTATATTGTACGAGTATGTGTGAACTATGACATGGAAAGTACATAGTTAGATATGTTAAACAATTCGCTGGTTATATTCAAGGAACGACTTAAAATTACCGACGAAAAAGTTAATTCAGATAAACAGAATTTAAGCGACTTCCGGGTCTGGATGTTTATTTGAAGGTCCTTGAAGTAGTTGCTATGGTAACCGTCTACAACGTTATACTTGCAAAGCAATGCAAGAAAGGAACTTCAAAACATACAAGATAATAAATTATTATTTAGATCCCGTCCCTTAGGGTTTATAGCTCATAATGCCAGCGCTGGGCATACGTGTTGGGGATCACAGAGCACCGTTTCTCTTTAATACATTTGACATTTTATTTTTTCACAATCCGCCGTCAAATCTATCAACACTGCACTTGGCCAGCGTAGCTAACTACGGCCTTAACATTTGTCATTATGTCTAAGAATGGAATAAAAAAACTGCTTAATATTGTTCCATTATTATTATTATTAGTACAATTAATATTGTTATTCCAATTCGCACAGAAGTTTGCTATTTTGTTTCATAATAAAAATAATTAGGTTTACGATTTCTTCGTGTTGGATTCGAAGCTAAATTTTCAAAATAATAGCATTGTGTACACTTTAAATTTAAGTTTTGGGGTGCATGAAAGGAGCTTCCCCGGGCGGTGACTACCTATGTTTTATTTAGTACAAAGATACACTGCCCGGCGCACACTGGTCATTGGGACTAATCCTTTCAGCACGATACTTGATAATTTACGGCTATCGATACGAAGACGAAGAAGATTTAAGTATAAGGTTTAAGGTTGGTTTGTTTCTTATTTTTTGATTAAAATGACACGGTGCGTTCGTCTGAAATTTCAGGGAGTAATTTATATTGTTTAATAGAGCTTCTGGATTACAGAGTGATTGTTTAATGAGAAAACTCAGTGAGGAACGGTATAAATAAGCTTACATATTTTAGGATCAACGGGTAATACTATTAACTAATTTAAAATGTTCAAAGTGGACAGCAAATATTACTTTGTAAATACATTATTGCTTATGAATATCATATATATCTATGTTATTTTGTAATTATTTAACATATTACATGCATACATCACACAATGTATTGCGTATGTTATTGTTTGATATTAAATTATTTTTAATTCAATGTAATTAAAAATTGTGTATCTCTTGTATTAATTAGTAAATTGTACAATTAAAATACAGGAATTTTTAGAATGTAGAAGGATAAAACATGAAAAAACCTTGAAGGACGTAGCCAGTGTACATTTTTTAATCGATGTCTACTCTTGTCAGAAGTATATAATATAAAATAATATTAAAAAAAATTATATTAAATATTATTTATTTTAATAATATTTATCTAGGTTGTTGTTGTCTATAGTTGCAAGTCGACATTGACAGAATCAGGGAAATGCTGTGCGATACCGAAATGCATCTGAATGCATTTAGAACCTCCCTGGGCGCAGGGCAGTGCAATAATTATATCACAATTTTATCTCTTCTCGATTGTTTTATTTATAGCCCACCACTAGACGTTCCCATTAGAGTGACCATGAGTACTGAATGGATCAGGGACATTTCGTTCTTTAATAATGCTGGTATATAAATATTTAATAATGCGATATATCTAGAATTATCTCATAGATCCTTGATGCATATTTTCGGTTTCATGTTTCGGTACTGATAAAAAAAACAAAAATTATAATATCTTGTCTCGACTTGGCCTTCCATTCGTGGGGTTATGCTTTCTGATATACATGACAAATACTAAGTGTATTTGGAAAATCAAAAGGCTTTGTTCGACATAAGTCTGTCACTGCATGGTTATTGTTAGGTAAAAAGAAGCGTGTTATAAACGCGAAATATACATATAACATATGTAATGTATGTATTTGGTATTGTCGTGGTGTGCATGAAAGGAGCCTCCCCGCGCAGTGTCTAAGTCTAATAAAGTACTAACATATACTGCCCGGCCCATCCTGGACATTGCGATTAATCCTTTCACTACGATGTTTAACAAACGATCACTCATGATCAGCTATCAATTGGAAGAAGAAGGTTCATTGCATTCAGTAAAACATAAAACACTGAAAAATCTGTCAGATAATAAACAAAAAAGAGATTTTCGGAAAACCATGGATCATGGCCACAGGGTATCCCACCGCTTCGGGGTGCCGATAGTGATGTCACCACGATACTCGAATGTCGATAAAACTGAATTGTGTTCACGATGTTCGCACGAGGAACTTATTTATTAGACAGGTTTATGAATCAATTATTGAATAATTATAGCTTTGTCTTGGCTGTGCGTTGCGTGCTTTTGTTTAATATGTTTTCTTGAGGTTTTGAATTATGAATACAATGATCATTAAACAATAGGTGGTTTTATACTTTGACATATAAATTAACAGTGTCAATGAACCGTGTTGTGCTAGAAATTTTAATAGGGCTGATTTAAATTAGAATTGAATTTTCGTGACGCCTATGATGTGTAATGTAACAATTTATCCTACGGTTATAGGTTTGATTCCTAGCTTTGCTCATATATATATGCACTGTTAATGCATGATATCATCCCACATACATCCATTGTTTAAAAGTTCAACCATTAGTTTTTGGTCAATTATCGTGTAAGCAATTGTCAAAGTCAAGCGTCAATTTCTAAAGAACTCTATTCTAAGCGATCTGATATGCTTCTTCTACGTAAGTTAAGTGTTGTCTAAAGGTTTTATTATTACATACATACATAAATATTATCATGCCAGGTCCCTTACGAGATAGGCATAAAACACCGAGTACCAAATATCTCTATTCTTACAAACTTACCACTCTTCTCCTACGCACATCACGCCCTTCATACATCCACGTTCGTTTCGGAACCTTCCAACGATTATTATTGCACGAAAAACATGTTATGGCTCTAATGTTTAAACAGGCTCAGTTAATCGTCTCCATGGAACAGCGGCTGGAATTAGCTTTGCAATAAACATTAATTAAGACCAACAACCAGCGGACCCACATATACACTTCCTAATTCAATGTTTCCTCCCTTTTCAATTGATAGTGAAATTGCATGCCACGAGCAATTACGATGGCGAGGTCGTTGGCTTTCTCCGCTCTTTGTTTTTTATTCCTCCATAACATTATAACGTATGTCAGTATTGTCTTTTTATGATTTTGTATTAAAATTGTTTGAATATATTTTGTTGAAATATCGATATTATATCGCACACATCCTTAAGCATGTGATATAAATATAGCATATGATAAGCATATGATATAAATCATAGTTTTTTCCCATCATAATCATAGTTTACAAATTCATTTAGGGCTGAGGAGACGTAAATGAATTTTTAAAAGTGAAGATTTTTATTGTGAATATGTTTCTTTCATTTTTATCTGAGCGAACTCCTAAAAATTTGGATACAGGTCGCGATATAAAACTAGTATAAAATACATACATACAACAAAACGTAAGTTAAACCACCTGCGAAGTTCAACAATAAATTTACCCCTTAGCATAGAAATTTATGTTCGATTTAACCAAATAAAATTCACATTCAATTCAATAGTCAATTGAATTATATTTTGAATCGGATTTTCCAAATAAGGACGTTACTATTATCGATATACCAATATGTCAAAACCACACGGTCCTGTAACGGTTTTCGTGAAATCGGAGGACTTGTTCGACTTTCGACGAGAAACTAGAAGAGAGCTGTAAGGTGAATGTATTAACCCTGAAAAAAAACCTTGATTTTGAAACGAGAAAAATGAACTGATCCCAATCTCAGAAGTATCTTACGCTTTTGATGGACCTGCAGTTGTTGATTGGAAATAACGATATTACCTTTATAAGGCTGAGGGCCCATGAGATAAACTTTTAACAACTGACTGGTAATAATATGAGAGCAATAGTTTCTGGATAATGCTTCTCACGAGAGTGTGAATGTTGCATTTTAAAATGTAACCATTACAATTGTCCAGCTAGCAAGTTATTAATCTTTTATATTTTACTCGCGTACAGTGTAAGTGATTATTTTCCACATAGCGATTTTGTATTCTGAATGAGTATTCAACAAATTCCAGCCATTGAAGTGTCTGTCGATGGCAAATGTTTGCTTACTGTTCCATTTGTACTGTTGCCTGCATATCTAGCTAGTTTCAAATCTTGTAATGCTAGACTGTTGGATTAAACAAATTTCTACAAAATCTACAAATACAAAATTATAATAAAACAAAATTAAAAGATTGTTTTTTCCCAAGCAGTGGTATACATTATGGTTGTACTTGTATTTTTATATGGGTGTTATTAATATTCATTACTATTTACGCAAATTTTGAACAAGTTTAAGTCGTTATATTCATATAAAGCTTTTTTAATCTTCAAATAAGTCTGTACGTAAAAATGAAACTGTTTCAATATTCACTTTCAGGAGAGTGTTTGTAACGCACATTGGGAAGATATGAGAAAGGCTGATGTAAGGTCGTTAGTAGTTTAAAAAACTATTTTTAATAAATAATTCAAAACCATACATATAGCAAAGGCGTTTCTAGCTCGTGCTCTCAAATTGTATATTACTAAAATACAATGTAAAATTAAGTTATATTCTTTTAACATAAAAATATATTATGTATATTTCACATCAAGTCTCCATATCGACACTTCCTTTATTTAATAATATAACAGAAACATAATTTAAATCTAATTATGAATAGTACGGAAATACTTATACTGATTGTCTCGTTGGTTGTGTTGGTTGCAAACGTGATTACCGATCGCGAGGTGCTGGATTCAAATTTCATTTTTCTATCCAATCTTTTTAATTTTTTAGTAGGGATTCGGACTCTACATTTGTGCCAGGTGTATGACAGTAGGTTCACCACCTTTTCCATAGTGGGTTGTAAGCCCAACTAAGGAGTTGTGACAGTGTCAGGTCTACCCATGTATACAAAGATTATTTATGATCATCCAGCCTGTCGATGTCTATTGCACCACATAAGCCTTTCCTGGGGATTTTTAAGATCATTTACAATTAAATTATTCCTACTAAATTAAGAGCACCTACATAGAAAATTCCTTCTTACACACGCTCAGACACACACATAATCACAAACATTGTATACCAATCGGTATATCAACAAATTCCACCTATTGAGACGTCCGTACTACCGTCAACAGAGTAAAGCTACTGAACTATGTACAATAATTGCCACACATGCACGCACTGACGGTTCCAAGGATTATACTGTCAATCAACGCACGCAATTCTACTTCCTTTCATACGGCAATACGTGATAATTCAGCGTGGAATTAAAATATGGCTTCATTGCCCTTACACGCTAGGGCTGCCACAAACACTCTTATTTTAAATTACAAAAATAGTTTCAAGTAAATTCGTAAATGCGTTTGTGAAGTAGTCAGTGATGACCAAAATTATTATTCCAACATCTTATACGATTAAGTGAAGTTTTCATTTTCAAACAATGTAAGCGACTTTTGCGATAAAATATGACGTTACTGCAATAATTAAAACATTAAACAGATCTTCATTATCTGTACACGTTATTATGTAACTTGTGACTTAGGCTTACAGCAGGTGGTTATGAGATTAGTGTGGTAACAGCCTTATATATACATTTTCGTTTATTGTTCCAACCTTGATAGTAGCGGAAGAGACCAATAATATGTGTTCCCACAATCAGTTGCGCGATTACATGTTGGCAAAGGGCCGTTTAGATAGCTCTCTGTGCAGCTGGACGTTAATCAAACAAACATGTTGTCGGACGTGTTGGGAAACTTGCTTCAGAATTAATTCACTAAAACTTTAACAACGTTAATATAATATAAAAGGTCAAATAATAAGTCTGTAAGTTTATAAGTGCCGGTATGTCACCAACTTATTGCAGTCCACTGCTGGGCATAAGCGTCGTAAGCCCACGCTGGGCATGCGGGCTGGAGATTCCCAGAGCACAGCTTTTTTCACCACTTACACCGCTGCCCACAGGCGGCCAGGGTACTCAGATAGCTTATCTGACATATAGGCAGAACCCAGCATATCGCGGTCTGCCGGCGCGCGGCGCCATGTTTAGTTGCCTCTTACAACACCCTGTACCTCTGCATGGGATCACGAAAGTTTTCCTACTCCACTCTGATATGGATTTACGTATGTTTTACGTGTATGTATGTGTGTTATTGGTTTTAGTTTTTACACACAATTACAAACGTAATGTAGAGTACAGAAAATCGATTGGATTACGACAATCATAAAACATAAGTCGCTAATTCATCAATCAATTACAATAAAAAGAAGAAACATTTATAAGTGCTAATAACTCCAGCTGTAGTTTCTCGTATTTACGACAATCCTCAATACTGAACTCTTGCTTAAAGGGTGGATATAAATCGAATACAATACCGCGATAACAGATATAGATATGACTAAGATTTAATAACGGCCATGGACTCACTATTATTAATTATGCAGTTAAATGAACAAATGTTGAATTCAGCCACGTGGTACTATCAGCGATCTATCACCGTTCCTATGAATAATGATATTTTCTCAATCACAATAAAATCTTAACATCTCTACTATTTCCTGATTTCATTGAATGGTAAGCCTTATCGTTTATACAGAGGACTGTCGGCTTTTTGTGAAGACAATAGATGCGGTTTTCGGTTGTATTGGAATATATCGGCGTCGTATTGTCCATCCTATTGTGGTTTGAATTACAAGGACTTGATTGTCCTCATATCGATATGATTGATCTCATATCGATAGGAGCGAAATCTTAATAGTCTCGATGTTAGCCGAACGACTTAAAGTTACTTCCATATTCAGATAAAGTTTTTACAAAATAAAACTGATGTTATTACTACCATCATTTTTACAGATATATTTGAGAATACAGTAGTCGTTTTATTATAATAACTTAAATCACTGTTAACTGCTTCTTTGGCGTGTTGGTTGCAAACGCGATTACCGATCGGGAGGTTCTGGGTTCAAAACTCGTGTTGCGCTATTGGAATTTTCTAACTTAGATTTTCTAGTAGTGACTCTGAGTATAGATTTGTGAAGTAACTGATGAAACATAGGACTGCACTACTCTCCTCTACCTACCTCTAGATGATAACAGGCGTGATGTTCCGTATGTTTGATGTTAGGTATATTTCAAAATAATTTTGTTATATTCTAGAGATATTTAACATAAAAAGTAAAGACGTAAAATTAAAAAATATGAAATTGAAAAGACGTTAGAAATTATTGAAAACAAAATTGTTATAACAGTTTGATTTATATCAAAACATTGTTACGAGCTATTCATTCAGTCGTATAGAATTATGTTCGAACTTTTCGGAAACCACTTATAAAAATTTTCTATGAAGCCGCGCTGAAAAATATTTTGGAAAGAATGTTACACAGATTATTCAGTGGCGCGAAACGAATAATATTTATAATATATTACACGTATCGGGAATTGCGTAATATTTTATAATATACAAGCATACACCGGCAGACATCATTTCTGAATAAAAATAAAGTAGCATTTGTTTTTATAAAATTAAAATATATTATATTGATACAATATCAGTTACCTAATATATAAATATAAATAATGAAAGTACCTAATACAGTACCTATTATATAATGTCTCAAGTAACTCTTTAATACAAATTAAACACCATTTTAATTGAAATTACCACATATCTTCACTCTGTATATTGTAATGTATATATACAGCAAGTTGCTCTATATTGTCGTGCCGATATAATTCAATGACAATAACGTGTCACAGAATACCAGTAGTGAAAACTCTTACGATATTGACATGTCCGCACGAGCTCAGCGACAACGATCTCGGATCTGAACTCGATACTATCTCTCGGTGGCCGAATCGACGTGTCGCTGCGATCCTTATCGACCACTTGGGTACATGCTCAGTGACAAGCGGTAGCGGAAAATAAAACGTAGCTGTTGCAATGATCAAAAACTGTTATTATTGCTGTTTAATTTTAACTTCACTTGTACTAAAGGCCGTGAAATTAAAAGAGTGTCGTAAAATCGAGCGTTCAGCAGTCACAAATTGCTGTCGCCGTTAATAGAGATCCGTGGCCGTCCTCGAATAAAACTGTAAATGTAGACTACAAACACTATATTAATATTTTAAAGTCGTTATATTTAAAGTTAAATTTTACATAACTTCACGCCTGTAATCCCCGAAGAGGTAGACAGAGGAATGCAGATCATTCCCACGTTTCACTGGTTACGTTTACGTCCCACTATGGCATAGGTGGTGAGCCTATTGCCATGCATCGGTCACATATCCAGACTCCGAACCACTACTAGAATTTTAATTTAGATTTTCCAGAATTTCCAAATTTTCTAAATAATTTCTATATTAGACAAACGACCAACGAGGCAGTTAAATTTTGATGTTTTTTTTTATTATATATTTAAATTGAGTTGATATTTAAATGAGGTCTATGATCATCACTTAACATAATTGAAGGGCTTAATCATTAAAATTTAATGAGTTCAATAAAATTGAGTGTATAAAATTTTCTTTACATCGGCCTATGTACTTGCCTCATGTTTATCCTCATCAACCAGGCTTCATCGGAAGAGCATACAACTAAGCAGTAAGTACGTTCTTTTACTTGAGTGTCAAGTTGCAGGTCACACAAGAATAAATAAATACATATCCGCTATACGTTATATTCTATGAACACAGTTTAATATTCCTTAAGGTTATGTGTAGCGTGACAAGCTCGTGACTCTATTTTGATGAACTCGCGTGCGATTGTTGTAGAAAGATCATATTGCATAACACTTTTGACTGCTTATTGCTTATGGCTTATTACTTGTGCTGTGTTTTTGGTAGCATATGTTTATAGAAAGTTCTATCTTTATAACTTAACAATGCAGGATAGCTTTCCTGTGATATGGGTGCTTGATATTAAAAATGAAGGATTGAAATTAGATTTTATATTAATGATAATCTGTTATAACTTATTCTCGACCTCGAAATTGACGACTGTACATTTACATTGTTACATTATAATTATTAGAACGTAAGCAAGTGAAGTATATTGCTATTTATAAGTTTTATCAACCTTTCATGTTATTGTATGTTTGAACACGGATCTCATCTCGCATTCACAAGATTAAGACCTTTTGAGGTCTTTGTTGCCACGTTGGCCAACATTCTAGCAAATTTTATTGATTAATAGACTGTAGTAATTAAGTGATTACGAAGCGACGAAGTAAACATACCTAGCAAATATTAGAACATGTGAAAGCATATTTAGATATTATTTTTTTTAAAACAGATTCCTTTAAAAATAACCGACCTTTCCTTTTAAAAACAAGCAATTATTCACGTTAAATTAGATGTTGAAATAGCTACCGTTACCAAAGAAATTTATCGGGCCTTTGAAGTTATAATTAAACAAATTTCTTGTTAAAACCTAGCGCAGTTCAAACGCTGCGGTCCGATCGCGAAATAACATTAAACTTTGATAAAACAATTCGGAAAACGTCAAATGATATAATCACAAGTCGTATTCGTCGGAGTCAGTTATATTTAAAATGTGAACATTGTTTGCGTTTACACCGAACCTATAGACACATAAAGCGGACAGAAAAATCTGTGTAATAGTATCTGTGAGCGAACGCGAACTGTAAAATAGTACTATGTCGCTTATACCATAGGAGCGTCACAACTTATAAATAAGAGTTTGAGAATCTAACCGTCCGCGTTGCTCGTAGACAGCAATAAGGCACGCCTGTCACAGATAAAATAGACAATAGAGAGATAATTGTCAGTTACTGGTTACTCGCAGTTAGCATTGCACGCGATGCTGCCCCGCATCTTCGCACAGAGGTGCCAAACGACTGGATATTGTCGCTAAGCGTTTAAATTGCGGTACAGATTCACGTTCAATGAAATCCACAGTATTAGAAATTTGATAGTAAATTTAAATAAAAAGCGCACAATTGTATATGAAATTTTAAAATTTTCAATTTTGAAAAAAACCTTACTGATAAATAAGATGAAAATATATGGATTTGATTTTATCCTATAATTTTTAATATATGTATTTTGTATCTGAATGGGATATTTGGAATATTCGGATCAAACCGAGATCCATTTTGTTTATATTAAGTGCTTTGGAGGCATTTTCCCGCCTCGAAATTTAATAGGCTTCAGCTGAATTAAGCCGAAAAATAATGTAATCCAGTAGTAAAAGAGATCCTCGTTGTCTGCCTCGGCCGGCGTGTTGATTGCAAGCGCGATTGCCGATCGAGAGATCCTGGTTTCGAATCCCGATCGGGCACTTTTCCAGTTTAAAATTTCTAGTGCCGAATCTGAGACTGGATATGTACCCGGTTTATCGCAGTAGACTCGTCACCCATTTCATGGTGGCACGTAAGCGTCATTGGTGATACGTGGGAGTATGCTACACTCCTTTGTACCTCTTCCAGATTACAGGCGTGATGTTACGTTAGTAAAAAAAACAGTGCCAAGTACATTTACATATGTCTATATTAGTGCTACGAAGCTACGCCAGTTCTACGTGAAACGAGTTTGTTAGCAGTGAATAATCAAGACGACGATCTATCGTCTTTTGATAAAGACGCTGATAATTTCTATTGTTTTGTCAAAGCAGAAATTGTGAAATTTCATTCACCTGTCGCTTCAATAAACAAAGTATCAGGAAAGTTCCACGAAGACGAAATAAGTGAGAAAAATAATTTCAAAAGTAATTTTGGATCGTGAAATTGGTTTACGTATTTTAAAAGACATGTTAAATTTTAGAAGAATAGTATGTTTAGTACTTTTTAGAATATGCAGCGCCGTATCGTTATTATAATATGTTTTATTTATATTTAAAATCAACCAGTAGTAATGCGTAAACTTGATCTAAAGAAACCTTGTAATTCTCATTTTATTTTCATTTCTTAATATGCTCTTGTAGAAGTTGCAAAAGTATTACAAGCAGTCGGTACTATTTCCTAAAATTCAAGCTATCTCAAGTAGCAATTTCATAAAATATGGAATATCAAAAGGCAATAAAGCAAATAAATTAGATTTACATTCACATTCATGATACTAATTCGGTAATATTACGTCCGTATTTGGATAGATATTTTCCGTAAAAGTAGGTCGCGTGGGAATTATAATAATTAAATAGATCTCTCCATATAAAAACGCATTCCGAAAGGTTCATCATCAAGCTGTTGTAGTCCACCATTGGAGAGAGGCTTGCCCATAATTCCCACGCTGGACATGTGGGTTGGGGCTTCTTGTGCCGCCTATACTGCTCTACCCATAAACAACCAGGGCATGTAGCTATGCTTAAACAGACCGCGACATATCGCGACCTGCCAGCATCAGGTTCAGTCGCTTCGACATCCTGAATCCCTGAATGTATTCGTACTCTGCCTCGACACGGAAAATACGGAAAAAACGGATACGTTACGTTTTGCTTAAGTATATTAATTTAACAATTAAGACGCCTGTTATGTTTGTACTGAAGATTACATAATTTTAATAAAGGAAACCTTATTAAAAATCGAAACGGGTTAAGCTTTGTATCTAAATTACATCTTAATTAGTGATGTAATATGTGTTCGAAGAATCGATAGCAATCTTAACTCTCACTCAGATTGTATCGTATCGATAAAATTTTAATAAGATAAAACTCTGACAAAATAATTATGAAAGCTTTTTGTAAGTGGATTTTAAATGGCAGTTCTCTGATATCTTATTGGCAGTGGAAGTACCACCGGTCTTTATGTCAATGGAGCGGGCTATGGTATTTGTGAAGGTTATGTTCTATTCCATAGTGGGACTTAAACGTGACCGGTGAACCGTTGGTATGTTCTGCATTCCTCTGCCTACCCTCTCGGGGATTACAGGCGTGAAGTTACGTTTATGTTCTAAATCATTTCTAAACTAATTTATGCTGACAGATTACAGTGGTCAATGAATCTATCCACTAACAAGCCAACTCACTGAACGCGTCGTTTGAATCACGTAAATGGCTTAACAGAGACGTTAAGATCATTTGAAGAGATTATTATCGCTTGGAGATATACAGTAAAAAAGCTCAATTAAAATAATACGTAACTTCACGCCTGTAATCCCCGAAGAGGTAGGCAGAGGAATGCACGACCTCCGACGATCGGCAGTCGCACTTGCAACCAACACGACCAACGAGGCAAATAAAATAATAATAATCAAGAAAGTCTCCCGTCAAATTTTATAATAAAAACGAACCTTACTTTTCCCCTCAGGTACGCGATTGGGTCATAACGGAAAAGTTTTAATGAAAGAATACTAAAAACACCTTCTGTTTTCCAACTAATCTCATTTGAGCACAGCTCTGTTCGTAATTGTGTATGTGTTTCTGTACACGGGGGTGCTAAAGTTATTAATTTATGAGGCGCTGTACGGCAAACTATGATGACGTATATAAATACAGCACCAACAAGTCGCAGCGCACAAAGAAGGTAACCGAATAACATCTTCACGCCGGGATTTCCCCGAAGGCTTGTGCTTAAGCACAGAAGTGTAGTACTGGCACTTTTCCCCAGTTACCTTGTATGTTCAATGAAATACGGATTCACTTTATCGCTATACCTTAAGCATGAATTAATAACTTAATATAAAGTAAATTTATCACACCGACTTGATAATTTAAGTTTATTAGTCTTATGATACAACACGGATATTACTAGCCGGTCAATTTAGTACGTATCATCTATAATATTGTAATCGCCTTTTGTATTTTTTACACAATTGTAAAAATGTCTCACAATAAACGAAATAAAAATAAATAATTCGAACGCTTTGTAATTTTTTTCCTACTGTCAACACTTTAATAAACACGATGACACCTTCCCGCTTTGAGCTGTCCGATTGTCGATAAGAGATCGTGCGATAAAACATCCGATGGTTCCGCATTGGAGTTGAATCGATTTCTCGCGGCCGTCGATGAAAGCGATAAGCCGGGCCGTTAGTTTGCCGAACGTCCCAGCGCTATCGATACTTAATGGCGCAACACTAGAAATGTTCAAAGTCGTTAGTAACAATGTATTGCTTTATACGTCGAAGTGTGTTTCTGTTTCGCAGTGAGTAATGTATGTCCATAGATACTTATAGTAATAGAACCATTTAGAATTTTAAGGAAGTATTCTTATACTAGTTAGATGTTTTACACAAACGATTTGATCAATACGATTCATTAACACTTGTCAATTAAAGAACTTTCATTCATATTGACTATACAAGCTATACAAACGTCCAGATCAATAAAAAAAACACACGAAGTAATTCATTTGAATCTGCTCTCCCACCTGATAGAAAATTGAAAAAAAGGTGCAATATTCCATGTTTTGATCTACGAAAAAGATTGAATGATTTTTTATTTATAATTATAATATAGCTGATAGCCGCGACTTTGTCCGCGTAATTTATGGTATTAAAAATATATTCAATGTGCAGAGAAGAAAACGTAAAAACTATTGAAGAAAAAAAAATTTTTGCTAACCTTAACAAAAAAAAAAAATTGCAAAAGGTATGCAAAAAAGTGTATTACCAAGTTTCACCAATCATGTTGAGGTCTCAGTATGGAATGGGTAGTGAGCGTACTGACATACCCGAGGCACACTTCCAGACTCCGGACCACTACCTACTAGAAAATTTAAATTGGAAAATTCCAGTATTGCTTAACCTGGGATTGGAACACTAACAACGAAGCAGTCAAATTATTTTAATACAAGATTTAAAATCAAAAGTTTCATTTGCCTTTCGAGTTGTTAAATACGTATTTATGTTATAAGAGTAATTCTTAGTAAGCGGTCGAGTCATTCCTATATGTATTATGTCAGAGGCGGCTTCAATGACAATAGCAAGCTAAGTTTCCTTGTTCAGCGAAATATGTTGGGCTTTGATATCCAAAGTTCGTTCTGTGCTTGTTAACTCAATCTGCGTTTGCTTTAACTGGATGGCCCGGATTAACTGGAACTGTAATTATGTTCATACAACCGTAATCCTGCATGTAATCCCGAAGAGGCAGGCAGAGTAGTGTAGTACAGTCCCGCGGATACAAACGTAACTGCTGAAAACCGGTTACGTTTATATACCACCATGAAGTAAGTGGTGAGCCTATTGCCATACATCGGGCAAAAATTCGGACTCCGATCCACCACGAGAAATTTGATTAAATACAATACAATCTGGATTTGGA
>DWEJ01000272.1:0-18455 GCA_018245835.1 Mysoria sejanus stolli | reverse complement strand
ACATTGCAGGTTGTTTTGTTATGTAGTCTAGAACTTTAACCACAAACAAACGCGTCCCCTCACTCGACACGCGATAAAGTTACTTAAAGTGGTCTGACTGTCTAAGAAATAGGAACATGACAATAAAACGCAAAAGATAAATTACGACAAATTATAAAATTAAATTACCGCAGAACGAGCGGAACGGGCGAGCACCCTTAGGATCCCCTTACTAGCACCATCTAATCGGCATCCTATGGCCTCTATAAAATCACATTAGGGCCCACTGTATACACCTCGGGGTCGCTAAGGGCTCAGTGAGATACACCCAACAACTACGAGTACGTTCGCTGGAAGTGACAAAGAAAGTTTTCGACAATTCGATTTTTGATTTGTGATCATAAAGTATTTATAGTAACGCAGATGGACCAACCATACACTGCCGTCTACATTAAAATTATGTGAAACATAACCATGTATTTAGAATAGCGGACATTGAAATAAAAATAACCGTGTCTCCCTATGAATAGAATAATTTTTACACGGCAAAAACATATAAAGTTAATATTTATAAGTAGCGTATTATTAAATGGCAAGTTATGAAATTATATAACAGATTACAGTCACTTCTGGTACGTTAATATCAGTGTACCGCACCTTCTGCGCACGTTTTCGTAGATTAAAAATGTAATTAATTTTTTATTGCGCACTCTATTGGCTTGTGCAAATGTTGTTTTTGTTTTTGGCCGGCCAACAAGCCCGCGGCTCCGTCTGCGGATTATAAAGTTTACTCTGTCTCGAGGCCCCCGATCGGTCGTAACTTGTGGATAAAAGAGAATTTGTTCTTATAATACTACAAATATTTAAACATATCTTATATTGTATGACTCTATGTGATTTTGATGAATATGTAATATGTCAAAGTATTATAGGATTTTTTTTTACTTTGGAGTCTGAGTTCATGGGCGTTTCTTGTAATACAGTGATCCCCAATTCTGTGGAACGCGTGACCACTGGAATTATTGGCGACACGTGGAAGTACTATCCTCCATTGCCTACCCAAAGAGGAATATAAAAACGTAACATATTGCCATATATGTACATGTATGTACATGTATTTTTAACGTATAATGTTGGTATTACATAACGAAATAGATCCATAATATGATCCATAGTGGAACGTAAACGTAACTGGTGAAACGTGGGAGTGTACTACACTTCTCAACCTACCTCCTTTCTTCCTTTTTTTTAATGTATTATAAACAGTTTAAATATGACAGAAATCAATTATAAATGCCATGTAGATCTGCGCGCTGATTCAAGGTTGTTTTTCTTTTATGCATATTTATGAATCTCATGTTATAGGCAATATACTTTTATATAACAATATATTTAGTTGTAGAAATAAAATTAACGAATTAAAAGTATTTATTTTTCTTATTACTCCCATTTCCAATTTATTTATTAAGTCGCTATGAATTTTTTATTACCACATGGAAATTTACGAGTATGATGGTGAATATATGCGTTATGCGTCCTGTTCGATTTTTTATTAATTAATACATACATATCTTCACGCATTCACGGTTCCTTACGGGCTAGGCAGAGGGCACAAAATGCCAAATATCTTTATCCTTACAAACTTGACGTGATTTTTCCGCATTCATCACTCTCTTCATAGATGCAAGCCTGTTTTGGAGACTTCTAACACCCCCCTCCCCATCAATTAAAATCTGATCTATTTGGTCCATGCAGGTGAGTCTTGGTCTACCTGGGGATCTGCCTCTAACTACATTCTTTTTTATTAAATATAATGTTTGTTCTAAACAATAAAATCTATGTGCGCGCTTGAGAGAACCTTGTCAGAAACGAAATTCCTTGCGCTATTTCTACGATATACCGGAAGCCATGTTAAGGAATTTTGTTCTAAAAAGCTTTCCTAAACAAATAAATAACAATTAAATTTAACTCACCATTGTAACTGGTTAATTCAAACAAGTGCTTGAAGGCATAAGCTACAGGCGACTATGAGACGTCACTCGTTGCAACGAAAGTAATCATATCAGGGGTGCAAGTGCAAATTGAATTGGGGAAAACTTGACCCATTAGCTTCAATTCGAGAAAATAATATTGAAAAGTGAATTCTATTATATTAATCATAAAGTTTAAATTAAAAAGGGACAGTTAATAAGAATATGTAGAAACAAAAAGACACGTTGTGTTGCTTAAAAACAGGGTGCATTTTTCTATGGCACGTTTGAATTAGGGTGACTATCGAGATCAACGCTTATTTGTATCTAATAGCAAAAAACCAACAGATGCAGACATTTTACGGGTATAATAATGTACTTAGTCGGCTTTAGATGGACTCGCTTTGATCTCGGCTTTGCACTCTGGCGCTGCCGAGCTTTTATTGTCAGGTGACCGGAGATAAGTAAGTTAGTTTGCGCCCGTGATGCAATTGGCTCACAATCCTCACGCCGATTGTCGGTAACGAGGAATGACGTGATACTATTTATGTAAATCATTGCGGGGACGGTTTATTGCTTGTTTGTTTTGAAGGGTAATAGCACTGTATGTTCGGGGAGGTGTTAAAAAAATGTGTGATATTAATGAAATTATTTGTTTCAATGTGAATGATAGGAAATCTGACAATGTAATTTTGATAAACGCTGTGAACGCGATTTATACTTAATGTTATTATTTTTGGAAAAACTAAAATCGATGGTCGATACTGATAAAGCTTAAATTAAATTTTTATTATGAAAAATATCATTAGGTCCTGCTTGCTTGCTTATTTAGCTAGGGACCGCGTCAGATGCTGTACAACTTTTTAGATCAATGTTATGTTCTACTTGATTTACACTCAATAGATCATGATTAATTATAAATATTATAATTTATTATTGTTGTTATTTATTGTTGTATTTTTTCTCTTGTAACTAAAAATAATAAATAATTAAATGTTTGAAATTTCACGCAACTGCGGTTTCTAAAATTATAACCTAACTCCTAAGTGTGAACTAGACATCAGCGTGATGTCTGAAAAAGGATTCAAGTGTTGGTAGTAAGATATTGTAAGATCGCTAGCGTTGAGGCGTAGGTTCTTCTAAGAACGTAAAATGTGTTCCGATTTATTAGCTTTCTTTTTTGTTTCATTCGAATCTTCTGGATACACACTGAACGTTTTATAATAAATATCAAGTGGAATAGGTAACATCAAATTACAATACAACATTATATTAATATTCCGCATACACTAATAATAATTATAATTAGTATTCGCAACAATTGCGCAATATCGTATTGGACACAAGACGCAGTCGACAAGTGCAGTAATAATAACTAGTAGTACTTATTATTAGTAGTTATGTAGTAGCTGTAGTGCATTAATAACATATTTTGAACAAACAATTGCCGGCGTCCCTTCGCGAATTTAGCCCTATGATCCCATGTGTAACGAGATATAATGCAACATAATCGATTATACACCCCGAAAATTATTCCTATACTAGTTTTTGAACTAACTCATAATGTAATCCAGAAATTATTTTGTGCTCCGTATAATGTGTGGTATACGGTCGAATTTTGTTTGGCTGGAAGTTATATGTGAACGTTGTAAATTTGCCGGGGCGAGTATGGTTTGCTGGCCCATTTATCGGCATAAGACTGTACCCCCAAAGTGCATGGGCGGATTGTTGTCGGTGCTCGAGTCTAATTTTATTGTTATTTCAATTCCATTTGCTCAACCCTACATTTTGGGGTAGATTTTTTTCGCTAATCATTATTTGTGTTGTTGACGCACCCTGCTGCTGAACAATGATTGCTGCTTGCCTTTTAATGTTATTTGTTAAACACCTGTTTACATAACATTCGAAAATTGCTTAATGTTACTTTAATTAATGTGACGATACAGTAATTTTATGCAAGTCAAAATGACGACCATTGCATCTATTCGTAACAACTAAAAGCTTCTAGGTCTAATGAAATTATAGCAACTACCTACCCACCTATGTAATAAATGGTATGAATAATTTATGTACTGAGATTTCAATATATATGCCTACAAAATATTTCCCGTTAAGCAGACTGCTTCATCTAAAAAGCCCGCGGTCTGTTGCTAGCGGCGCTGGTCATGTGCGTCTCCGTTGTTCTTACGGTTCCGGTAACTAAGCAACAATTTATAAACTTTTTCAGTGACCATTAACAATTGTACAAATTCTTTCGGTCAGAAGGTAGTTTATTAAACAGTATTTTGTTTGCGAGGTGGCGGCGCGGTGTTGTACCCGCTGGTCTTCTAAAATTACGACTATAAACGGGTTGTGTTTGGAGTAAAAGGCCAGCTGAAGACAGGGCGCGATAGCGCTCCTTGATGGAGTCCTATGTTCAGCACTGGACTGATATAGGATGATGATGTGTTTGAAGTATTCGTAGGCTACAGTCTACAATATGTCACAGTACTTAACACGTTAGATAATGTTTAGACAAAACAAATGCTACATTTGTGCAAAATGGTGTAGTGTGGTAGTACTTTAATATTACTTTCCAAATCGTATTCAATAGATTTTAAACATAATAAAATTTACCGAGAATGTATCATGGATAATTTAAATGGCAGATAATTTATCATTGTAGCTTCTTATGAACTTCTGAAGGTTCGGTTCAGGTTCTGTCACTGAGTCGCTGTTATGCAAATGCAAGTAATGGCCACAACAAAACAAGAAGTATGAGAGACTGAAAAGTTCAAATTCCCAACGGGTTACTTGACTTGCGGCTTTTTACTCAAACGAATAGGTTCCATCTTCACGTGGAGTTCGAGCCATTCAGGTTAGTATAAAAGTTAGGAAAGCATTGAGCTAAATGAAGCCACGTAATAACTAAGTCTGGTATAGATTTAGCTTGTATGATAGTACTCCTCCTTCAAATAGATACTGCTTTACGAACAAATCTCAAATTTATATAGACTATAACAATAGTTACATAATAAGCAGTAACATGTGTAAATCTTAAATTTATTTTCGGAAGCATCAAAAAGGATTAGCAAATTCATAAAGATTTTCCAAAATGATTACCAAAATCATTTTGGAAAATCTTTTCTATGCTAGGCTATGTCTTGGTCAGATCTACATAAACACCATAATAGCAAGAAAGAATTTCACGAAGCCGTTATAATTACTGTATTTATATGTTGCATTCTTCAGTTGACATTTGACTTTACATCATGGATAAAAACGTTTTAAAAATATATGTAAATAGCTTTTACTTTGTATCGCTAAGAATAATCGGTAAACTGCACAAGCCACATCTTTAAATCATTAGACAAGACTACAAAGGGACACTACGATATACAAAGCTCAATAATGTATGCTCTCAAAATTGTGTAATTTGTTTCTTATACATATGTATGACGTTTAGTCATTTTGGAACTATTAAAAAAAATATAAACTTCGTAAGAATTATTTTAAAGGTTTATATACACTGTGCGATAGCAGCAATATGAGGAAAATGAAAAAGGAATATTAAATATCAGTAATGTCCGTTTAAATACGTTGTACCTCAGTTTCACGTTGACATATTAACGGACAGAATGTCGCAATTCGCACATTACGGCCAATTTATTGTCAAAACTTCCGCGAACCTCGTTTGCAGCGAAAAAACCAATTTGGCAAGTTCGCGCGACCAACGTGGGACTGTCAACCATTTTATTCGCCGTTGGAAGTTCTCGTACGAAATAGTATCATAAAATGATGTAATGGACGAAAAGGCTCTAACGATGCGCCGGCAGCGAGACTGGCTTAATCTCGTAAATAAAATATTAAGAAGAAATCACTGGCACCGGGCGAGGGATAAATGGTACAAGTTTACGGCATGGAGATTGAACAATATATTTGCGACCTGTATTTCGATTGTGAAGAAATTTTCGAGATGGATCAACGCTTTATGGTTTGCGATCCGCGAGCTTTTATTGTATTATTTTCTTTTTTGCTTTAATGGAACTGACTAAATTTTCTTTTTTGTTTTTAAACTGGCGTTATATTTACAAATAAGATAAATCTATAATAATGTTTAATCTACTCTAATGCATTTGGTTAGAGCTAAAAGTCATCGTTGGCATGAGGATAATGGTAATGATGGGTTTATTAATAATAAAACTATTATGCATTTTTTCGTTCGGTCAAATATTATCTTGAGTGTACACTTGGATACGTTTGTAGGTTATTAAAGAGGGTACCTACCAATTGCGCAAGACAAATCTTCCAGTGCGATAAAATATCTCAACGTTATTATTTAAAAACTAGATCAAATATAATAACCATCATTGTCACAATTAGTACAAAAGTGTGCCGAAAGAAACTTACCAATTACTTCTTCCGCAAACACTGACATCTCTGTAACACGGGGCCCGTATATTCGCGAGTTCCGAACACGCAATTCATCCAGGAGATCCCTTAGGGTTTTTTTCTCATGAATTATTCTCTTATCTTTTTCCTCAACAAAGACATAATTAAACCCCACGGATAACAATTCGGTTAAACTGGTCTCTTATACTATATTCCCTTTAGATTCAATGCGGCTTAAATTTTAATGCGCACGCGTCCTCAAGTCGCACGGAGTGTTCCGCGAAATTAGAATCACTGTACAAAGTATTAAGTCCTGGCTATATCTAATTGCTAATGAAAATTATATTTTTGCTCTGTAATTTTGTTGATTAACCAATTGAAAAATCTTTGAAATATGATAAAGACCACTCGGTTTTGAATTTTTCCGGCCGCAGGTTATAATCGTATGTTAAAGGTATAATAAGCAATGGAATAATAAAATTGAACTAATTATATAAAGTGGTTATTAAAAAATCATTTTATCATTGTCGGTAAACGCGACCGAAGCATGAAGGAAACGTGGAGACGCTTCACATTTTGAAGCGTGTGTCAACGAAATTAGAAGTACCATGAAAATTTTATTTAGAATAAAATTGACACACTCTCTACGCGTTATAAAATAAATTGCTTAAAAACTTTGATGCCTGGTCTGTACCAACTTTCACTTTTTCTAACATAACAATTCCTAGTAGAGTCTCAGAGTCTGGATTTGTGTTCAATGGGTGGGAATGTACTATACTCAACTTTTAACCTATTTGGTGACTACAGACGTGATGTTCCATTTAGTCTGTATTAAAATTTTTGATTATTTTGATTATCAATTACCGCAAAGATTTTGATTTTAAGGGTTTTATGGTTTTCAGGATAATACAATGACTATTTTCATATGACTCGTACAATCGGTCGCTAAATAATAGTTTTATGGTTACCTTAAAAGTAGATACAAGTATCAATGGGTACGAAATATTAGAACGAGAAAAGATTTAGTTTCAAAATGAGTGAATTCACCCTAACACATTTACACTCTTCTACCCAAAGTAAAAGTAAAGAAATACTCGGAAGTATTTTAACTTCTTTAAAAACACTTAAATGTCGTCCTCCAAATATATATCAATACGTAAAAATAAAAACAATGTTACCTCACATCGAATGCTAGAAAAAATTGACATGGAGCGCTCCATTTCGCCTTGTTTTAAGGAGGAGATGTAATAGAGTTCGAAGGTCAAAGTTGGTTGGTTTCAGCGTGTATAGGGTGAACTCCCCAAATTCTAGCGCGTGGCGGTCACGTGCCTCGGAATTTTGGACACATCGATTACACTTTACATGACACTTTAATGTCAAATCACTAATTGTTTGCGAGTGAGTGACAGCGTTGGGATCGCGTTGAACACAATCTAAAGTCGTTTTATGCGTGCGTCGGTAAGCGTTTGCGTTTAAAATAAATATTTATTAAAAATAAAGAATGAAAGCTTAATAACATTGTCACGTCTTGTACATTAAAATACAAGAATCATTTAAAATGAAAGCGGTCTGATGTTAAGCGAATTTTTCGTACACAAGTTATTTGTTTGGCAATAAATAATGTAATTGCTGAAGAACAAACATTCACATTTCCTTTGGTATTGATTATTATTTTTATTGAAATGACAGATATTAATTTTTAAAAGGTTATAATTAATTTTTAAAGAAATGATTTTTATAATTCTTTTACGAAGAAAGGATAGTGGTGGCAGGGTTGAAATCTCATACTAGGCAGTGGGAGCAGGTCGTTATTTATTAGGCAACAGGTTCTTCAATAATGTTACGAAACTCTACCGTGAAGTCTTCATCATTATAATCGCCATCACCAGTCGCTGTTCCATGCACGGGTCTCCTCTCATTATAACACTTGCTTGTCGTTGATGACAATGACAATTGATGACAATAATACGACATGTATTAGGCATTTGTACTACCTGCTGGTTGTGGATTCGATTTCCATGGCAAATATTTGTGAAATGTATGTAGTAATCATTTGTGTAATGTATGTAGTAATCATTAGTGTAATGTATGTAGTAATCATATGTGTTATGTGTGTAGTAATCATTTAGTTACATATACCTACATATGTTTAAACGTAGCATAACATTATGCCTGTATTCTTTGATGAGATTGGCAGAGGAATGTAAAAACGTTTCATCAGTTACGTTTACGGCTCACTATAGAATAGGCGGAGAGCTTAATGCCATGTACGCACATTATATGTATGCATAAATGTATATATTCTGTTTAATGCGAATGTCGATGGTTGAATTCATATGTATGTGCAAATGAATACTTTAATTTACTAATTTTAATTTTATAACTGATTATTCAGGTGTCTACTGGTATATAATAGTTAAATATGAATCGTTCTAATATTTGTAATGAATGAGAGTGATAGGCTATAATTTACTACACCTTTCAACTGCGTGTTAGAAGTCTTCGCTTGTGTAATATTTCCTCAATATGTGTTCCCTTATTGTTGTCACTGTTATGAAAAGACAGGGTTGACAGGATTAGAACCTTAGACCAAGAGGGCGATTGAAATTTTAACCGTATTTTTACCACGCTGACATTTTAAATGTGTATGGAAGTGCGAAGATGTCGGTTCGATAATAAACATGTGAAATGGCAAAGTAAATTAATTATTTTGTAATAACATTTCCACGCGAAGGTGTATTTTGTAAATAACTGTATGTTTATTGTTGTTTAGGAGTATGAAGAGACTAATCATAGATCATTAATTGTCTATTAAATACAATAGCAGTTAACTCAGAAATAAACATTGATTAGGTACTTGTACTTCTTGTTTACTAATTACTTGTAAGTTGATTAAGCAATAGACTAAGACGTAAATGTTGATTAAAATAAAAATTTGCAAGTATTTATGTGAAATTTAATCCGTTTGTCTATCCTTACGGAATCCA
Organism: Mysoria sejanus stolli; assembly: GCA_018245835.1. Classification (NCBI taxonomy): domain Eukaryota; kingdom Metazoa; phylum Arthropoda; class Insecta; order Lepidoptera; family Hesperiidae; genus Mysarbia; species Mysarbia sejanus. Next base: position 9,148 of record DWEJ01000272.1, on the reverse strand, counting down.
TAAACTTATGTAACGATCTACTTGTGTTTGCGATAGGTCTGACGCGTGCCACGCAGCGTACTCCCGGGAGGCCGCTGACGTTCTGTTCGCGTTTTATTTGATGTGCTTCAGACGTAGGTACCTCCAGTCCAATGACTGTGGGGTTCATTGCTCGAAAATCGATCGCAGTCTTAAAAATATTTAGCCGTTGAAAATAATAATGAAATTGCCGTTGAAATATAATTATCGACCTACATGTACATTGTATACTCAAATTTAGCATTACGAACGCGAACGTTACTCCAAGAACGAAATTTCAACTGCTGCTCTCTTATTAATGTCATCAAGTCACCTGGCAGAAGAATGGATCGCCCATGCTCTTATTACCAAGACGTGTCCATCGGACGATTTCTTTTCTTTCTCATTGGTAATCGGTCCTTTGAACGATGCAGCCTTCATATGACCAATTGAACTTGTTATTTAAGAGAGCAATGTTGGTGCCTATGCCTAGTTCGTCTCCATCGTAATTATGCGGTTTCTCGGCCAAAAGAAAGTCTATTCTGCTTTTTATTAGAAACCATTAGGATTTATCCAAGACTATGGGAAAACGATGGTCTGCTGTGTGCTGCATGGCTCGCATCCGCGCACAGTAAAGCATGCGCACGAATATATGGCAACATAATATGTAATGGTGAAATAAATAAAGTGTACATTACGTTGTTATGATAAACACTTACCTCGCCATCACCGCTCATAAAAAGCATTGACATAGTGCCATCTCGTAATATCCACAATGATGTATAAATTAAATTGAATAAGTACGTTACAAGTGTCCCAATCGAGTACTAAAATAATTGGAACCCTCGTCTCGCCGCCACGTGACCAGTAATCAAACAAATTGAGACACGCTCGCTTGACAACCTACTCTTGTTGCGGCCAAAAAGACAATTAAATAGAATACATTTTAGACGGGGAGGGCGCACGACACTTGTACTAGAAAAATATATTATTATACTATCGTAACTGCCTGAATCGGGATTTTTAATAATGTCATACAATTTGATTATATATTATGTACGTATTGTTATTTTCGATTTACCCTTTGTTTCAGTGGGTAGTGAATCTGAATGCTGAGCTGGGCATTGTGGGTTCGATTCTTAGCCTGCATACATATTAGTGTGATGAGCACAAGTATTGGTTCCGTGTCTAGGTGCAAAACAATATCTATATATTTAGTTATATGTACAAGATTAATGTATGTTTTGATGTCTACTACAGGGTAAGTTGGCCGTGTGTGGAAAAGTCACAAAAGCCCTTGGTAGGCAGATAGATACATATGTCATAAATGGTTGTTGATTTAATTACACTAAGAATTCTTGATAGGTTCTATTGTTAAGGAATATTGTTTCATCTAAATTCGAAATTAGAGGAACGTTTTTTGTCTTCTCTGAGTTTACAATAACGCGGTTAGATCTTCTGTAAAACTGCAACAACTGGAAATTTTGATATATATTAGACAAAAATCAGCTTTACATATTCCAATCTCGCATGCAATACAAGTTTGGGAGCATGTTGTGTCTTCAAAACTTGCACTGGTTTACTTCAGACGTCAAAGAAATATCTAATGTTGTAGTTTGACTTGAAAAATGAAATTGTCAGGTTACATGGAATATAACTGCTACTTATCCAAACACTTTATTTAAAGATGAAGTAAATATATTCTTTTGAAGTTTGTAATCCTAACATTTGCTTACTTAAGTTCGCTGTGACTTTAACTGGGTAATTTTTTGGTTACTTGCTTTACGCATATATTTTTTGCACCTGCGTAAGGCTTGGAGCATATTCTGTCATGTTGCTCAAGTAAGGATTGATAAAGATACAGATTTGATATCTATTTTGTCTCTCGGATTACTTTGGGCAATTTGTAAAGTTTCTGAATTAGTCGATTGTTAAATTATGTCCAAGCATTGCCGACCTGGCGCTGCTTAACTTAACAGATCGTTTTCAATCAGTAACAGTAGAGATTCCAACGATTGTTGGTTACTGTTACACTTATATATATTGCATTCTTTTACAAAAAACAATACATAATATACATACCTACATGAAATGAGCGTCGTGGTTATAATCAAAATCTTAAATGGTGGTTATAATAAAAATCTTTATTGACCCAACCACAATTCATACAGTTTTATTGTGTTTTTTGTTAATTATGCTGTTATCAATGATATAAGTATATTCTATATCAACCGCTTCAACCTACCCCTGTCTAATTAATTCTCCGTAACACTTGATAACAACTTGACTCCCTCGTTGGTCGTTTTGGTTGCGAGTGCGATTGCCGATCGGAAGATCCCGGGTTCGATTCCCGGGTCGAACACAACAAAATTTTCTAATTCGGATTTTCTACTAGTGTTTCGGAGTGTGTGTCTGATGCATAGCAATAGGCTCACCACCTATTCCATAGTGGGACGTAAACGTAACTGGTAAAACGTGGGAGTGTTCGGCATTCCTCTGCCTATCTCTTCGGGGATTACGGGCGTGAAGGTACCTTTTTTTTACTTTGATAATAATACGCGTTTGTAGCTCAGCTGCCACTAGATTTCACGTAATTCTTGTTGGTAGTATGTATCATGAATGCGCACAAAAAGGTATCGGTGGGTGTTTGAATTGTTACTATTAAAATATCCGATTCAACATTCAATATTTTCGTACAAAATCCAGCATTTACGGCAATTCATTTACAATTTGCGGTCCGTCACGCGCCCGTAGCCGTCGCCACGTGTTGTAGCGGTATCGCATAATCAACTTCCGGTCCGGAATTGCGCTTCAGGCAGCTTAGCATCCTAAATATATTTTCTATCCGCTTTAAAACATTAAAACATTTTTATGAATAGTGCCTTATTTTAACTTCCTCTGCTTAATTATAACGTAACATAATTTCACGTCTATATTTATCCAAAAGAGTATGCAGAGAAGTAATTTACTTCCATGTTTTACTTGTTATGTTATGCGTCCCACGATATAAGCGGTTAAGCCTATTGTTGTACTTTCCGCTTGGATGTTAATTAACCTTTTTCCCAACCTGCAGTCAAACCTCGTATAGAGCGTGTCCAAATTGTTGATAAGCGATCAGACTGATCTATACATAATGATTGAACCCACGAAAAATGAGATAAACGTTTATGCACCCTGTAGTCAGACGCGCGCTGCACAAATACTGCGCTCTCTACAAATAGGTGCCACATTACTGCAGACTGCGGCAACGGGTGGACGAAATAAAATGAAACAACAAATACAAAGGCGAGTTATAATTGGAATTAGCGCTCGCTTTTTATACAATGTTAATTATTGTTTTAATTGAGGGAACGCGAATAACATATTTTCCAGTTTTCATAAGCGCCGCGCTTGTACTCTATCCAGTACGGTTAGTCAGAAAAGTAATTTAATATATAAAATGATTTTTACGGTCAATTTTATTACGGTCATTACAAAGGCTTTTTATACATTGAATCTGGCAAATAGAGAGATAGACAGATTGGTCACCGTATGATAATTGACCAGCGTCGGCCAATCGGAGATACCAAAGCTTTGTCGATTTCGAAGAAGAGCTTTTCTACCCTTATCTTAAAGAATCCTACATTATTGTGTTTCAAACTATATTGTTGTCTATAATCTAGTTAATAGGATATCTGCTCAATGTATGGAATGAATAATAATAAAAACAAGAATATACATCAAAACATATAGGTATATATCTCTAATAACTGCACAAAAAGGCGTTTCTCAATGGCCAGTGCTTATCCTGTCATTTATTTAAAATTGCAGCACTATTATATTTTTGTTAAACATTCAACATTAGCAAAGTTAAGAAAAATATAAAAACAGTTGACAGTATCTGTTTAAAACTTCGTAAAGTGATGTGTTTTCTTTGCTAACGCTTTGCCGGTGCTCGTCGGAAAGGTTCGGGTCCTTCCGGTGGTGTGGAGCGGAGGAGCCACATCCGGCGGAAACTTCGACCCCTGTTCTATGTAAACATCAGCCTAGTCTTGTTCTTCTATACCTTCATAACTATGTTTACGTTTCTGTATTACAAGTTTTTTTATACTTTCTATTTTTGCCTCGTTGGTCGTCTTGGTTGAAAGTGCGACTACCGATCGGGAGGTCCCGGGTTGAACCCTAGAAAATTTTCTAATTTCGATTTTCTAGTAGTGGTTTGGAGTCTGGATATGTGCCCGATGCATGGCAATAGGCTCAACACCTATTCCATAGAGGGACGTAAACGTAACCGGTGATACGTGGGAGTGTTCTGCATTCCTCTGCCTACCTCTTCAGGGATTACAAGCGTGAAGTAACGTTACGTTTCCATTTATAGAACGTAATACATATGTATAAAAATCATGTGGAGGTTTATGTGCCTAACGAATTATTTACTAGAAATATTTATCTAATATAAAAAAAATAGCCACCACCTATTCCATAGTGAGACGTAAACGTAACCGGTGAAACGTGGCAGTGTTCTGCATTCCTCTACCTGCTTCTTCGGGGATTACAGGCGTGAAGTTACGTTTAAAAATAGTAGGTCCTGTTAACAAATCTTCAAATTATATTAATACTTTTGAAATTTTATCATTCACTAAAATTAACAATACGTACTTAAACTTATATTTCATTAAACTTATATTAAGTATAATGTCCATTTTTCTAGAAGTCATATTGTTAAAGTAAGAAAATTAATTACACGTTTCAAGAAACTGGTCGTCCATACGACGCTGATACTTGTTAGAATGAATTTAACATGTAAGATTTCTACATTTATTTATTTATTTATTTAAATAATAATAATAATAATAATAATTTTGAAACCCTCAGAGATGTGCTTCATAATTGTTTGTTGGATTCATTATCGATAAAAAATGTAGCTATATTCCTAAAATATCTTATAAAACATTATGAACACCAGAACTGCTCTCTTCTGTAATTTTTTGCTTGCCGTCACGTCAACCACGTGCGTCGAGACATTATAACGTTCTATCGAATACTTTCAGTAGATCTAATTTGGGACACAATGCACCACTTACCAGACTCACCAGAGAATTTAATGCACTTGCAATCTCGATTTATTTGTTGGAAGTTGCGGCATATTTCGTAAGAATATGGCACAAATTGCAAATAATTAATTTCAATCACTATATAGTATAAAACAAAGTCGCTTTCCGCCGTCTGTGTGTGTGTGTGTGTCTGTATACTTAGATCTTTAAAATTACGCAACAGATTCTGATGAAGTTTTTTTAATAGTTAGAGTGATTCAAGAGGAAGGTTTACATGTATAATAACATCCATCGAATAGGGGAGAAATATTGTTATTTTTGAGGTTTCTAATGTGATGTAAATAATAAAATTTTTTCCGCTTACATTGCAAACGCAGGCTAAACCCTACGAGATTTATCAAAGTAATGTATTAGAGAACTGTAGACCTATAAGAATACTACAAAAAAGTCTGCGATAGCATCTCTTATGGATATCCCACAATAATTACTTTTATGTTCCAAATTTCATTTAAATATATTTCATTTAAATATATTTTTGATGGTGTTTTGTTCTGTTAAGTACTAGTTCTTATGTAAATAAATGCATTTTTTAGCTTTGCCATTAATTATAGATCAAAATAGTCCTTTACACTATATGAATCAAACAAATATTTTAGAAAATATTACAGATATAAAATTATACGCTACCAAAAAAATATTAGGTGCCTACGCAAGCCAGCGCTCCATATGACATGTCGAGCTGGTATCCGCGTCGAGCTGGTATCCGCGTCGCGCTCCTTGGCCCTCAACCCTACCTCGCCAGGTCATTTTGTCTAGGTATCTAGTGTTTTTCATTTCTTTGTGAAGCAACATATAGGCTACTTTTCATCCTAGAATTCCCACGAGGTCGGTATTTACGCGGGAAAAACTTTGTGACACTGATTTCCATGCGGGCGAAGCCGCGGGCACAGCTAGTCCTATATGAATAAATGATTTTTGACTTTGACTTTGACAACAGCCCTGCCGACGTATTCGTACAATGTTTTATAAGCATGTGTTTAGTCAGTGTGCGTGAGGTGGTATGCAGTAAACATCGTATGCTTTACAGAATATTCTCGAATTGTTGTGATGCTTTGACATTTTGAGTTTTGTGTTCCTTGTGTATAAGTCACCATTCAACAAATAGTAAGGGCGCTTTCAGAGCAGGATATTTAAGGCGCATCCTACGCTCGCTTACGATCCGCGCAGTGTATTTCGTACTTCAGTAATTCAGAAGGGCGCGCGGCGCGCACGCTGAGCGCGGGTACGAGCAGAAAACGTACTGATACGAAAGCGCCGCAAGACCGGTCATGCGTGAAAACAATTAATTTTCAAATTAAATATGTGCAATGACATTCAGCTACTAGATGTGAAACGACTATTTGACACTTTGTACACGGACACTTGACACGACGTTACGAGGTGCCCGGGTCGCGTGGAGCAGCCAGCGCGGGGAACGGGTACTGCTAGGGAGCTGCTAGGGAGCTGCTAGGGAGCTGCTAGGGAGCAGTTCGACCATTGGGTAGTAGCAATGATTAACAGTCTTACTTATAAAAAGTATTACTTACACGTGTTTAGTAAGTAACCTCGGCGTGTACGTCGTTACCTCGAATTGCTAGTATTTACATATTTAATACACTATAACGTTGTCTAGAAGCATACATGTAGAGCGAGTAGATAAGTGTTATAACCGTTTGTATTGTAGAGATATCGTTTATTAGTTCAGTAATGTGACTGTTATGATCACGTTCACGTCGTCAAATCATTCACCGAACACCGATAGGCTAAGCACACAGAACAATATTACATTCATTTCATAAAAACATTAATATATTTTATAACCTAAGAATTACACTCACGTAGTGACTGGTTGGTGCGAAGCTTTAGCGTTAGTTTTAAGAGCGTCGTTATAAATGTACTTGTCCTTGAAGTATGCGTGCACAATCGTCTCCTGTGACGGCGACGTTGCTGTGGTACATTGTGTATTTCACTAGTTCTAACTGTTCAGTATCTGTTTAAATTTTGAGTACGTTCGGATCTCCCTGGACGTAATAAATACTTAATTAATGCCTGACAGTAAGCATCTGCATATTACAAGCGCTCCAAGGTAGTAGCAGTCATGTAGGCACTGGTGCCGTTCTACTTCATGCAATGAAAGAACGGATATTATACACAAATAATCCAGCTTTGACAGACCTTACAAGTACGAGGTACAAATATTGCGGATACTTAATTAGTACAAATCCCGTTCATATCGGATCGATTTCCATCATTCGCTTGGTTGGGAAGGCGGCGGACGGAATGCGTGTAACGGTGTACGACGGTCCTCGGCAGGCAAGACGTTCGACGAGCTGTTGGAGGGCTACGAGGGCGGCTACAACCCTGACGTGGACCCCAGCGTGACGAACGCGGTGGCCACGGCCGGCTTCCACTTCGTGAGCAGCTTGCTGCCGCAGCGCGTGCAGCTGCGCGACGCCGCGCACAACGTGACCGCGCATCGGCTCGCGCGCGGGTACTTCGCCCCGGCGCTGCTGGCGCGGCGCGGCGCGCTGGACGCGCTACTGCGCGGCATGGTCCACCAGAGGAGTCAGCGGAATGACTTCAACTACGACGACGATGTGAGTTCTTGTTTTTGGTTACCCGGAGAACACATTTGGAAATCGTAAACTCTCACTTATAATATGCTTCACAAAATATCCCCTTTTTAAACTTCTCTGCTGATGAGAGCGTACCCGGTATCTTTGTTCTTTTTCTCGTTGTTCTGTCTCCCAGGCGCACTCGCAGGTGGTACTGAAACGGGTTTTATTAATAATAGTCCTGATTGATTAGATATTTAGAGTTATTCGCTATTTAGTTTAACTCGACACGTTCTCGGAGTAATAATAAGATTATTAGTTACCTCAGTAATTCACATTTTATATTTGATAATTAGTTTGCAATCTTTTTGTAAGGGCCGTGTGCCTGTAATAAAAAACTTTGCTCTTCTAAGGTTTGACATATCAACTTGTTGTTAGGACAAACATTATAAAAGTTAGCTTATTCTTAAAGTGTAAGTACCTCCGACCACTTTCGTACAAAAATACAGAAAAATCAATATATAATCAAGTTAATATACATATTTGAATTCGTTGTTCTCGCTTGCTGCAGTACAGACACCTCATGACGGACGTAACTATTTTTGGTACAGATGTTAGCGTATAAACAATAGCTAACATTGCTTTATGATAATTGATAAGGCACACACTTCTGTGTATCGCGGCATAAGTTCCTCCGCGCTTCCATACGGCCCTGCCGCCTGCTCGGCGGACGCCCGCACTGCGTCGAATGACGTCACGTCACGAGGTCGTCACTACGCAGTTAAATAAAATGGAGAGTTTTAATGCACTAAAAACGTCATTAACAACATGACTATGTTACCGTACATTACGGGAGTTTTTCGCAAAGCAGAACTACTATCGATTAATATTCCGTTGGGCGATTGTTGATGTATTTAAACAACAGCCAAACAACTTTTCATGTAAGTTAATGAAAAGTACAAATCTAATGTCGCAAAACTTAAGTTGCTTTAATTTCTTTGTTCATAAGCAAGTACAAATAATAGGGTCTCAAATTCGTCTGTGACCAGGGAACCCGACGCTTACGCTATTAGTAAAATGTATAGGTATTATAATAATTTTTTAAGTCATGAAATATTAGCCCTTATCAGCTCGTTGCTGGGTCGTAGTTCCTCGATGACTGGACACAGCCTTTTGCTGTACACCGGGCACATATCCAGACAAAGTCTGTAAAAATCCACCACTAAAATCCACTAGTGCCCGAGGCGGCTATTGAAATAGTCCAAAATAATTATAGAATATGTACTTGAGGAGAACGTGACATATACCAGTATCAGTCCATTCGCAGTCATTGTAATAGGAATAACGTTCCTGAATAACTGAGATAGACTCGAACACTACAACATTGTCTAATTAGATTATGTAGTAGTGTTTCGGAATATGGCAATAGGCTCACCACCTGTTCCATGACGTAAACGTAACCGGTGAAACGTGGGAGTGTTCTGCATTCCTCTGCCTACCTCTTCGGGGATTACAGGCGTGAAG